>JAGRRI010032027.1:0-12615 GCA_018584345.1 Thuja plicata
CCGTTTTGCAAATTGTGAAAATGATTTGCAAAACGGTTTAAAACAAATTTTAAATACTTTTAAAAAACGGGCACCCGTTTTGCTACGGGTACCCGAACCAAAACGGATGCCCGTTTTGAAAACGGGCACCCGTTTTGCTATGGGTACCCGAACCAAAACGGATGCCCGTTTTGAAAACGGGCACCCGTTTTATATTCACGGCTCGGGCACCCGAACCATAACGGGCACCCGTTTTTTAAAAAAAGGGAGCCCGTTTCTGGTTGCCAATTTTTTTTGGCCGCGGAATTGGCACTCAACTTTGTGCTTGCACCCTAATAATTCCTAACAGGTTAAGTGGGAAGACAGTACTCATTCAACTTACTCTGTATAACCTCAAATCCTACTCAAGAAATGGTAAAGAACTTGGATCACAATTTGAGAAGGGAAAATGATCCCTTTCTATGAGTTCCATTTAGAGTAACAACTTCTACGAAAAACCAATTGATTTATGATCTCAAGAAATAAAATCCTATCTAGCATAATTATTTTTAAATTTTTTGTACTGTAACACTTCTAAAGACTTGTGACTTTATGATCTTTGCAATAAAACCATGACCCCATGACCCCTAATTATGGTTTACCTTAGTATCTGGATCCAAATATTTAGATCTCAAGAACTTCTTAGCGTTTTTTGTTAGCATAGATCCATTCAAGTATCTCATTAATCTCTTTACAAAGTAATTTTCAAATATGATATAAGAATACCTCTACTATCCTTGCCCTCAATGTAAAAACCGGCAGTTGATACTTACTCCATGGTAGAGATCACGCAAGCCACTCTCCTTGTAGACATTTGCAAAAACATCCACCATCCGTTTGTAGGCTGCCTGAAAATGAGCACGCCTTAATTGGTTATCCAAATGTGTGTTGTGTGATCCTGTCGATTGCACAAGTAAATACTAAAAACAGGAATATAAAAACGAGTAGAAAGAAAAGTAACAATTTATGTCTTCTACTTCAAATCATAAAATCCCATTCTCCACGCATGCATATTGATATTTGTTTAAAGCAGATAACTTATGCTTCAGAATAAGTCTGTACACCTTAAAATTACATTTTCAATATTCCATGAGAGACATCCTCTTTATACTCTCAGACCAGCACATACAAATTTTGTGAAAAATTCTGTTCAGATTTAGAGGATTTGTTTGCGTACTTGCTGAAATCTTTGTATACGCAGTTACAAGATTTCTCAAAAATTGGTGAGATTAGCAAGCCTGTGATAAACCATTGGCTTTCTAGAATTTCACTATATCCTCAGAAATAAAGCTCTGAAATGTATGCTCTCAGACATAAAGCTCTGAAAGTTTTACCTTATATGCTAGCAGCTAGTCTGACACAAGCTAAAATAAAGCCTTAAAATGACTTACCTGACATGCTAAACTGATACTAGCTAAATCTAGTGGATTTGTGCGCATAACTATTGTTCCTCCCAACAAGATTCCTCCCAAGACAATTGGACCAGTTCCAACACTAGGATAATAGTTAATGATCAGGCAGCAGTATTGTTCATATTTCATAAAATGCAAGAGAAGCATATGGGATAGTTCTAGCAATACTAGCCCATTTCCTCTAAAACAATTATATAAGAAACTTAGAAAATTTCTTAACAAAATACTTAAAGCTATTGCATATGCAACTAGTCCTCTTGACAAATTTTCAGTTCTCATTTGTTATGATCATTTCCAATGAAAAACCAAGGTGTTTAACATTGTCCTAAGCATTGTTACACAGAGCAATAAGCGGTAAGATAACATCCTTGAGAATTCAGCCAAGATACAGTCAAGGAAATCTTTAGGTTTACTATCTTTCTAATATAGTTTAGTTCTAAAAAATATAGAAAATTACATTGGACTTCTAATGATACATTGGACTTCTAATGTATATTGATCAATTTATCAATGAGCTTTGAGGTAGAATATTTGTCAAATTAAGATATTTACATCACAATCAGAAATCATGACAACCTTCTTTTTAAGGTAACAAAAATTTGTATTTATTTTAACTTCATTCCTATATAATAGATTCTTTATAATCAATCTTTAAATAAATTTTACCTTTAATTTTCTATCAGAATTTTCCTTTAACCTCAAATAAGTGCAAGTGCTAGTTAATTGACATCTTATTGTTGAAGAAGTATGACCAGTAACACTATTGATGCGTGAAGTTATTTCCCAGGATTGAATTCCATTGCCCAGTCAATGAATCACAAAAGCTGGCAGCAGCGTCATCCATGATACTGTTGTATCTGGTTCGCCATATCTTTACTCTCAGCAGTGCAAACACTCCCCAAAAGCCAACAGTAAAACATACCATACAGCCAACATACCAATACCAAGGATCCCCTGTTTCCTTCTCCCCCTCATCTTCATTATCCCCAACCGGGATGGTTGCTGGTGATTCTGGGCATCTGACATCAAGTGGAAAACCACAAAGACAGGGGTTACCGTAGAAATAGGAAGCCCTAAATGTGGAGAATTGACCCTCTGTTGGTATTTTGCCAGAAAGTTTGTTGTTGGACACGCTGAAAACAGCCAGGTAATGAAGTCCTTGCATTTCAATTGGAATCTTGCCTTGTAGATTATTATAGGAAAGGTCCAGTGATTCTATTAGCTCTAGCATTCCCAATGTATGGGGAATTTCTCCGCTTAGATTGTTTCTGGAGATATTGAGGATTCGTAGACCACTAAGTGCACCAATTGCTGAAGGGATGATACCGGACAGCTGATTTCCAGATAGGTCAATACATGTTACAAGTAGCAAGATAGAGTCCACATACACCAAATCATTTTCTTTGTTAGTCACAACGATCTCCTCTTTGTAGTAGGAGGGCTTTTCTTCAAAGGGCTGTTCTGTTGAGCTCTTGCTTTGAACCATCCCTGTGGCTAATTTCTCAAACTCTGCCGGGATGGACCCACTCAACTTGTTCTCTGACAAGTCTAAAACATGGAGATTAGAGATATAGGCTAGTTCTGGTGGAATGAGTCCTGTAAAAAGGTTATTCCTTAACACAAGTATCATCAACTGAGAAAACCCTGATAACCAATGTGGTATTTTTCCAGACAAAAAATTGTTTCCAATGTCTATGATCTCCATATCCGAACAGTTGGAAAGACTATAAGGCAGTTCTCCCTTAAGCTTATTGGCATTCAGGTGCAGTGTCCGGAGTTGATACAGCCCACCAATTGTGGAGGGAGTTTCTCCTTCCAAACCATTTTTTGCAAGATTCAATCTTCTCAAAAGCGAGCAAGTGGTTATAGTGGATGGTATTTTGCCGGATAAATTGTTATTCGACAGACCCAGTACTTGAATCTTAGGAAGAAGAATGCCAATTTGGATGGGGATAGTCCCAGTGAAATTATTATAAGACAAGTTCAGTGTTTGCAGGGCCTTTGAGGCTTTCGATGGCAAGGGAAGAGAGCCGCTCAGCTTATTTTGTTGCAGGTCTAGGGTCATATACAGTCCAATATCCAAATTACGGGGAAGTGGACCTTCTAAATTATTGTACGATAAATTAAGATATCTTGTAATATTTAGATCCCAAAACCAAGTTGGAATAGCTCCAGTAAAACCGTTGTTGGAGATATCCAGACCCAATAATTTCTTTTGTGTGGACAAATATGTAGGAATGGGACCTCGGATATTACAGGAGGCCAAGCGTAATACCTGAAAGTAAATTGGGGGTTCCCATCCTGCACTAAGGTAGACAGTCAGCTGATTGTGTGAAAGATAGAGGCGAAAAAGCTTGGAGGTATTTTCAAAAACACCAAGAGAAAAACTACCTTGGAGACGGTTAAAACTCAGGTCAATCTGTTGTACACGAGGGAGATTTCCAATAGAAGGAGGAATTGTACCGTTCAACTTGTTGGACTGGAGATAAAGTATTGTGAGAGAAGAAAACTCATCCAGATGAGAAGGTATGTTGCCACTTAGCTGATTGAAGGACAGATCCAGAACTCTCAACTTGGAAAGCTGAGAAAGTGGTGGAGGAATCCTTCCCGTCAGAAAGTTATTTCGGAGTATGAGTTCCTTAAGAAGAGGGAGGCTGCCAAGAGAGGCAGGAGTAGGCCCATTAATCTTGGTCTCTACCACTTTAAAATGTGTGAGGGAGGATATATTTCCAATGAAAGATGGTATACTTCCTCTTATATTTGACCCTGACAGAGTAAAGAGAGCAAGGTGTGGCCACCCGCTGCCTAAAATTTCGCCTATATCTCCACTTAGGAGTTCATTGTCAGACAATCGGAGGTTTTTCAGTTGGGGCAAAGTGAAAAGAGCGAGGGGGAATGGACCACTGATGTTACAGTTATGAAAACTAAGCGATACTAAACCAGTCATATTTCCCACCCATGGCGGAATTGGGGAAGAAAAGGTGTTCCCATGGAGGTCCAGATCTGTGAGGGATGTGAGGTTTAGGAGAGCCGTAGGAATGGGGCCTGTCATATTGCAGCTACTCATATCAAGGGTCTGCAGATTATCAAGAGGAGATATAAATTCCCCCAGCTCTTTACTATTCCTTGTTACCTGCACATGCCTGACTGACAAATACTGTAGCCCCTGAAGATTCCGCACCCACTCTAAACTGGACCAACATTTGAACACAGTCTTCTCGGCCATTGCAATGCTTAGATAATTGAGGTTGGAGAGATTCCCCAGTTGCAATGGGACCTCACCTTCAAAATCATTGTAGCTCATGTTTAGATGCCTCAATTCTCGAAGTTCAGATATACCTGCATCCAGAACACCAAACATCACCAACAACATCAAGCTATTAGGATTCAGCAATCTCAACCAGTTGGCACTATGGTTATTTGTGTGCATGGTTTCGGAGTATATTCTACAAGTATTTTTAATTTCATACTTCCACTTCATGATTTCTTATTAAGATGATAAAATTAAAATTTGCAGAAACTAACCACCCCTGTTTGCACCTAAAAGCTTGGATACATAATTATGGACTGTTCTCTACAAGAATCATTTTTTCAAATCAAATGTTGTAATTTTTTTCAGATTACCTGCAGGTATAGCACCAGTGAAGCCATTGGAGCTTAAATCCAGATACTCCAGTTGCTTTAACTTGAACAGAGGAGTGAGAGTGTGAGTTGCTGATGAATTATGCATCACCAGTTTTGAGAGGCGCAGTTGGGTGACATGGGATGTGAGATTGCTGCATTCAACGCCATCCCATTCACAACAATTCGAACTCTTCCATGGAACAGATAAACCGCCTACCCCAGTATTGAATCTCAGCAGAATAAGCCTTTCCTCCGGTAGGCATTGAATATTGTTACAATTGCAACATATGATAGCACTGCTCCAGCTCATCACAAGCAACAACCATGTGTATTTCTCCATTACAGCAATTTCCAATCACTGGGTTTCACAGTATTGAATAAATGGAATGAGAGAATAAAAGGATTACAAGTTCGAAACTAAACAACGCCTGCAATCAGAGGTCTGAATACGAGCTGTGCATTGTGCAATGGGAGACTATGCAGGAATTTAAACAGTATGATTGTCCAAGTCAACACAACAGCTGATTGCATATTTAAACGTGACTAAGAAGATTTGAACATTCAAACTGTTGGAAGAGGGACGTGCCGTACAGTTTCATCATAAATATTCTAGCAAAGACTTAATTCTTAGGGGTCTTTTGTGAACCATTTAACTTCACCAGTAGACCAAGGACATATTGACAAATGAGCATTATTTTGAGTTTATATAGCTCATATAAAAGAACTTAATAAATATTTTATTTACTAGCACTTGTATCTAATGGAGGTGAAATGGTTAGCCGATAAATAAATAGACCTTGTTCTTTGCTTTTGACATCCTCTTTTTCTCCCTCTCCTTGTACTTCTTCTTCCTCCTCATCTTCTTCTTCTGTTTCCTCCTCTTCTTATTATGCCTTCTTGTGCCCCACTATAGTGTCTTCTTTGAATAAATCATTATGGATGTAGAAGCTGAGGGGAAAAAACATTTTTCTATTTGCTTTGTTTTGTGGAATTTTTTAGATTGATTGAAGGCTTCTACAAGTTTTGAAAAAGAGTTTTAATTATACCTTAATAGAAATGTATTTAAGCTCTTCTTCTTTGACTACACTTTCCCTTCCACTATGATTTGATAGATGCTCATGTCTTGTCCCATATAACTTGTCATTGTTTTTATTTATGTAGAAAGCTTTAATTAAACTTAATAATTAAGATAAGATTTCAAATGTGATGTTTTAATATTTTAAAAGACAATTACCTTTAAGAAACAAACTGTTAAATTAAAAGAATAGTTTTTTACTTTACTATGTCAAAAAACATATTTATATGTGAATGCTTATATTTTAAGTTGTTAAAAATGTCAATGATTTATCATAGTAACAAAAACATTTTCTCCATTTCTTGCCCCTGATGCATCCCTTGTTGTTCCTTCTAATATTTCCTTGTCCTCGGGCCTTGGGGACATATCTGCTCCCTCTTCCTCTGTCACTATGCTCCTTTTGTGGGGGATCCTAATGATTGTATTGCTTGGACCGTTGTCCGTTGACGGAGATTGAACTCTCGCCTCACCTCTCTTGCGATGTGAGTTTGACCCATTCCTTTTGGGCAAAAGTCTTTGTGCTTTGTTTTGTTTAGTTCTTTTCTTGGCAGCACCTTTCATGCTGACAATGTGTTGTTGGTGGCCTGTTAACCTATTGGTGGGCCTTGTTGTTGTTTAAGGTTAGCCCCCTTGTTTTGGTTGTTGTTCTTTTCTTCTTTTCTCTATAATTGTACCACGGGCCAACACCCTCTTGTTGCTGCTTTTTATCAAAAACAAACATATTTTATTCTAAATATATTATTTAAAAAAAAATATAAAATATCATTAAATTACAAATGACATTAAATTTGAATTTGAAATACATGAATAAAAAGTATGTTTCTTCCTTCCACAAAAAAAACTTGTATATCTAAAAATCATTATGAAAAGAGATTGATATTTAATGTCCTTTCTTACTTTCCTCGGTAATCATCGATATAATCAGATAGCTTGAGATTTTTCAATTTTTCATACCATAATTTGAGCACTAAATTTGCTAGTTGTTGCAAATTATTCCTTTTTAGAAACTGTGAGGAAATTATTTTGATTATCTATATTGATTTTAATTGTAGATTTTAATGCTTTTTTTATAGTGGCAAATGAAGGTGGTTCTTAAGCAAGAATCTCCTTGTTTCAGAAGGAGCCGAAAGGGGAAATAAAATGCTTCTTTAATTCAAAATATTTCCTATCCTTTGTAAATGGTTTTCTCTGACCTTTCTCACACATATTCTCATATTTAACAAGGAGTACATTCCTCTCACCACTTTTTCGGCGTCGGAGAGTATGTCGTCAACCGCAAATTTTTCTCTGACACTGAGGTGATTGTTTCTCGGCTGAGAATCCTCCACAGGGAATAGGGGAAAAGACTCAATTACCGACAGGGAGACCGATATCCGTTATGCTTTTGTCATAGATGCCCCCCAATTACTGATACTAAAGGAGCCCAAAAAATTAAAAATACATGTATCAATAGTCGATCACATATGTACTAATAGCTGATCATTTTTTACCTTTTTTGATTGGTAATTGGCCTATTTATGCACCTCTATTGGGACATTTTGCAATGACTACTAAGACATTTGGCTACAATTATTAGTATTTTTGAGTCAAATGGCTATTGGTGTAAGAACATAGCGGGTATCGGGCGATCATTTTGAAATGACACTTTTGGACCACTTTGCGCTCCATGATCCCTACATAGAGATCCATTTATACCCAAAATCCGAAACCTTAACTTTAAGCACTTCACTCACCTGCAGAGGTACACCGAAAAAATTGGCAAAATCTGACTTACGGTTTAGGAGTTCTAGGTGCGTGAAGTTAGCCTGGGCGGCTACTGGGTGTTTTCCCCTAGCCTTATCGGCTAAATATGGGTGACATATTGACATGGTCAATTATACTCATTGTTTAAATACGTTTAATATTTCTAGAAATCTGATAAAATATATTCAATATTATAATAGAACAAAATATTTGGACTCATATTTTTGATGAGTGACAAAGTAATTCAAAAGCTTATTTTTGTTTTTTAGTCTAGAAGTAGAGGGGTTGGATAGGAGTTTACTCATATGGAGCCTCTTGATGGTTGTTTTCGAAGTCAACTTTAGAACAAATATTTCTCTTTTGAAGATAATTTCCTCTTCCAAGGTTTTGAATTATAGGTCCCAAAATTTTCATAATATTCTAAATTAGTCAGTTTTCTTTTAAGGGAATGTTCAAAATTTTTCTTATGAAAGTTATCTCATCTTTCAAGATTAAATATACGTTCTAGATTTATATTCTTATACATATTTTATACAAGAATTTAATCAAAAAATCTTGTTTTGAAATATAAATATGATATAAAAAACTATTTTAATCACATTTTCACCTATTTTTAAATAAATGAGTGTAAATAGATAAAATGAGATGTTGATTATTCTTGAGCATGGCCCTATCATGTTAATAAAATAGAAAATGGGTAGAACAACTTCTAATGGCGTTATCAAACAACAAAAGCATTTTATATAAGATGTAATTTCTTTAGAGGGAACATAGTAAATTTTAACACACATGATCTCCATACGACGTGTGTAAATCTTGAGTATTTAAACTCACACGCAAAAAGTACCTATAAACAACAAATATTACATTTAGTCATTGACACCTAGTTTAGAAACTATGGAAAGTGATAGAGAAAACTAGTAAATATTACTATCAACTTGTAAAGTCTATTAAAAATAGTATAAAAGTTTCCAACACTTTTGCTAGGAAAGGCGTCTCAACTTTGCTCCTAATGTTAATATTATAAAGTGCAATTTGCAAATATAAAATAGAAAATCTTAATTTTGGGCCTATAGAGTTAGTTTTTGACCAAAATAAAAATTTATGGTTGCTTATCACTTTTCACAAGGTTGCCCATTGTGGATATCTCTTCAAGCACTTCATTTTAAAAAATAGAATCAATCAACACATCAGATCATAAGTTATGGCCTTCAAACGTTTTCAGAGTAAATGTAAAAAGTTGTTGGATGCATAATAGAGTTGTAAAGGGGAGTTACAATTATAAATTAATTTATGATACATGTTATGGCACATCATGAGGGATCTTTGATTGGAAGAAGTTTTGGATGCCACTTTTTGTGGCTTTAGCTCATAGGTTTCAAATGACCATTTGATGGTTTTGAGTTATGCATCTCAAATATATTAGCTACATTTGAAATGAAATTTTTTGATTACGGTAGCTACAGGTTTTGAAGGGGCCCCAAAACCCTTTAACATATCAAGAAAAAGATAGACATTTCGAGCACTAAACGACAACACTGTCAAAACAGCTGACAGAGACCAAAAAGGGCTAAACCCCAAATTACAAAGTGAAAAGCATAATAAAAAAGAGTAGAGTTTTGTAGATAAATGTAAAGTTGTAAGAATCCCTCTAGACCTCCAATTGGTAATACAGATTGTGAGGGCTTTCTTGGTAAGTGAACTATAATTATGGTTTATTAAATAATGTTGTCTTTTAGATTATGTTGGTGCAACGTATCAACATGTTATGACTCTCTTCTTCCATGACTATGTGCATAAATTATTGGAAGATTATGTCAATGACATCTTGGCCAAATATATTTTGTGCCAAGATCATGTCAAAACCCTTCATCAAATCTTGTAACATATTCATAAATATAACATGCACTTAAATCCCCAAAAATGTGGTTTTGACATTGATAGTTGATAAACATTAGGATCCATTGTCTTGCATCATGGTGTTGAAGTAGACACAAATAAAATTGATGTTATAGTTAACAATCCACCTCCTAGAAACATTTCTCAACTTTGTATCTTACAAGAAAGATTCAGGATATTTGTCAAATTTGAAGAGTTGGAAATAAGGATCACTAACTTAAGCATTCAAACTAGGAATTAGACACATTCCCATCAACTCCTCATTAAAGAATAATCCAACTGGCCCAAATTCAAACCAATTGAGTTGGTAAGAGATGGGCTCAATGAGTGGGTGTATATTGAATTATTCTTTGTTATGATTTTTTTATTGTGATTGGATAAGATAGAGCAATGTTTAGGTCTAAAGATGCAAAATCGATAATAATCAACATAAATAGTAAGCTACAGATCATATATGCAAAATCTGAGTACAAATTTGGAAAGGTAATAAGAGAGGAACCTATTGTCAAAATTTGAGTGTAAAAATGTGAGACTATGTGGCTAGACAACATAGTCCCAAAGTTGCCAAATGTAGGTATCAAAAATGGATTCTGACTTAGGATGTCACTCTGATCATCTCCGCAAAGTTTTATGAAAAAAGCATTGGACAATGTTGCTAAACTAGAGTGTCCAATCTTTTTTGCTCCTTCAAATCATGTATCTCTTCATCTCAATCTTCCCTTCTTAGATCTACAACCACTCTCTCTCGGATCTAAATACCTGCACACAATAAGAGGGAAAAATGATGTTGGGTTGTATAGGGGCTTGCCTTAGTCAATCTATGGGGGGATTCAACCTTCCCTACAATGACGATAATTAGAAATAAAGCTTAATTTGAAGTAAAATGCTGAAATGACATGATTATACCTCAAGCTTGATAATATTGATGAACACAATTATTTTTAGGTAGGACCCTCAAGTGTTGATGCAACAAAATGACACCACAAAACACAATCAGTCATGAAACCTCCCTTGCATGAATATTGTTGTAACTTGCTACTCCATAATGCTTAGATTTGAAGATTTTCACTCATAATGCTTGATGTTGTAGGATGTTTGAGGATGTTAAAATGAATTAGAAAAGATGCTCTTATATAGGGTTCCCAAGGTATTTCACAAATAAGGACGACCTCCATATTAGAATAATATCTTTATTATTTCTTATTTTAAATGTATGATCATGACTCGATAGACATTCTATTTTAAGCATTTAAGAAGATATGTATTTTACGGATTTCTCACATTGTATTTTACCCATTTCTCACATTGTAGTATTTTAGATGTGTGTCCATGACCAATAATCATGGCCAATGAAGATACTTGAATCATGTTTCTCACATTATAGTATTTTAGATGTGTGACCATGACAATTTCTCATATACTTGAATCCTATTTAACATTATAGTATTTTAGATGTGTGACCATGACCATGACCATTTCTAATATCCTATTTAACATTATAGTATTTTAGATGTGTGACCATGACCATTTCTAATATACTTGAATCCTTTTTCTCACATTATAGTATTTTAGATGTGTGGCCATGACCATTTCTAGTATACTTGAATCCTATTCCTCACATTATAATATGACCAATAGTAATTTTTAATGACGTATTTCTATTATATCGGCCCTAGTATACTTGAATCCTATTTCTCACATTATAATATGACCAATAGTCATTTTAAATATTTTACCAATTACTTGTGTAATATGGTATAAAGCTAGAAAATAAAAAAAGTTTTTTTTTTGGTAATTTTTGAATGAAAATTTTCTTGTTCTTTTGAAAAATGAGTTTTTTAAGAAAAGCTTTCTTGGTGGTTTTTGGGCAGATTTCTAGAAACAAAATCGTGGGTCATTGGTATTGGTCGTGGGTATTTTTTTCTACAACTCATCACGCGCAGGGATTTTTTTGAGTGTCCGTCAACCCATCTCTTCTCTGCGATGACTTTTTAGGGCTCGATTTTTCCATTCATGGCTTGAATATTCAAGCTTGCTAAATCACGACTCTTAAAAGAGCAACTTCTGGTTGTGTTTCTTCCTCGCATTGACGAAAAACAATATCCGGTGACTCTTTTGGCTCATGCGAATATTTTTATAGTCATTTTTTTTGTCTTCTTAAGCTCATCCACAACCATTCTTCCTCTGACAAATGTGTTTGTTCACATTTTTTTGGTCGTTATTTCTCTGTCACGGTCCAAGATTTCTCCTGCAACATTCACATCCCGCAAATACGATTTAAAATATCACATTTTATCATTTCTGCAAATGATGAACTGGATTTTTTTTGTTGTAGACGCCATTTTTTTTCTTGCAGATGAAGTTTTTCTCCATCTGTGCTTAGGGCTTGCAATTTATTTCACAAATCCATCGCAGATTTTTTCAGTATTTTTTTCTTTTAGAAATGATGGGTGGTTAGGTTTTTTCTCAACCCTAAAATCTTCTACTAGTTTTTGTCACTTTTTGCAGTGTTTGCATACTTTTTCTTCTAGCTAACTAGATTTTTCAAAATTCCTTTGATTTTTTGGTTGGATTTCATTTTAACCTTCATATTCCATGTGGATTTTATGCAAGGATTTATGGGTCTTCATTAGATTTTTCTAGGTCTACACCTCGAGATTCATGTCAGTCGAGGCAGTTTTGGCTTTGGAGAATGCTTTTAGACTTGTAGATGTTTCTCCT
Source organism: Thuja plicata (assembly GCA_018584345.1). NCBI lineage: Eukaryota > Viridiplantae > Streptophyta > Pinopsida > Cupressales > Cupressaceae > Thuja > Thuja plicata. Next base: position 12,493 of record JAGRRI010032027.1, read on the forward strand.
CTTTATTATGACAAATAAGGGGTGCTCAAACTGGCCAAGAATATGGTCTTTCATGAGAGAACCAAGCATGTTGACCTTTATTATCATTTCATTGGACAGTTGGTTAAAGAAAGAACAATTCAG
>JAGRRI010032275.1:0-10473 GCA_018584345.1 Thuja plicata
CTTTCCAACCTTTGAAAGCTTCCAGCTTAGTTCGAATTTCTATATTTGAAACTGATATTGAATTGTTGTTTTCAGATATGTGGATGCTGTTCTGACAATTCCCAAGGGGTCCCTCTTTCCCATGTCTGGAGCGAACCTTGCGTTTAACAGAGAATTGATTGGCCCTGCCATGTACTTTGCGCTTATGGGAGAAGGGCAGCCTATATCTCGTTATGACGACATGTGGGCAGGCTGGTGCTCCAAGGTAAACGTTATGGATTGCATTCAAATCTTTGATTTTATTATTTATCATTTATTAATGTTATAGTGCTACTACCATTTCCATCTGGATGAAAAACTAAGTTGTTGGGAGAGTTGAACCAATAACTTAGGTCCTTTTATATAAGCACATGATTAGTTTGTCATTACTGTTTTTGGATTAGATTAAATGGGAAATAAGGACTTATATAATTAGCTGGTCATTACTGTTTTTGTATTATAATGAATGGGAAATAAGGGTAAGAAAACAGGAGTGACAAATTAGTTTGTTACTACTGTTATCAAAAGCAGTATAATAAAGGTGCTGATATTAACAAAATAGTTCGGAGGTAATTTAACCATTTCATCATATCATTGAAGTACATAAAAATCTCAATAACAGTCTTTATATCTTCCCGCTGTAAACATCACACATTAATGACTGACTCTCAGACAAAAAGTGTTAAATAGTCAAAATTGACTTACTTTTTGTAAGCTTAATTTTTTCATTAGTGTATGATGTTTAAGGCTGCCCCTTAATATCACAAACAGTATTGGGAATATACAACCCGAAGCATATCATAGACCTAGATCAAAAAATACCAAAAAAAACAAACAGGAGGAAGCTAGCCAAAGAGTTAGCCCCAGTCTTCAATAATGAACTTGAACAATTCCTTATGCTTCTCTTCCTTGTCCCCATCTTTCTCAAACTATTATCCTGCAGCAAACAGAGAGTTATAACAGATCTGTGCATAACTTTTGAGCTGAATTTAGAAACGCTCTGTTATTTAGTTCTCTGGACAGCATTGTTTTCAGGGTAATTTAGTTAGTTCACTACTCTTTTTAGTAACTAGACTATCTCTGTGCTAACATTGTTCTTGGAATGATCTTTAATTATTCCATAACTCCATTTTAATTTAATGCTTGCTAAAATGGTTGTTGAGGTGATTTTTCTAAGGTTTTAAAGTAAGCTGATTGTTTTAATGCAGGTAATTTGTGACCACCTGGGATATGGAGTTAAGACAGGACTCCCATATGTATGGAACAGCAAAACCAGCAGTGCCTTTGTAACACTGAAGAAGGAGACTAATGGCATCTTATGGCAAGAAGAGATAGTCCCCTTCTTTCAGTCAGTCAAGCTCTCTAGAGATGCCAACACTGTTGAACAATGTTATCTTGATTTGGCTAAACAGGTTAAGGACAAACTCAGTCTGATAGACCCTTACTTTAATAGGTTGGGAGAAGCCATGGTCACATGGATTGAGGCATGGAGACAGTTCAATCCTAATCCTAGTCCCAGCATGTCAAAGGCTTGCAGTGCAAAATTTATTAAAACACTCCCAGCTGCATCTACAGTGCAAGTTTGCAGTACGGAGAAAACAAAATTGATGCATGATAATTATAATGATGAATAAATACCCATATAAAAACAAGTGGTAAATGCCAGTAACTGCTGGTGTTTATCATAGGTAATATATGATTTGCATAGATGATGTTACTTGCAGTAAACCAATTGCTTTTGTTTTAGGTGTTGTCTTTGTGACACTATTGGCAGCTTAGAACAATTTTATTAGAAGTTGGCCAATTGTTTTAACATTAGATGGTTTTTTTTTTCATATTTAATATATTTACTGTTCTAATTATAAATCAAGTTTTCAGGGATTTCAGTTTTTATTGGTTTGATTATTATTTAATTAGATAAATGTCATATATTGATACACCATAATTTCTGTATTTTATAACTTCTATGACGTCAACACTGTCTATGGTACCTATGAATAGCACAAGCCAAAACTTTAAACAATTTGTAAGCTCCTTTTAGATCTATCTTTCAATAGTGATTGGTCTGTCAAATGAACTGCTTGGATTACGTCTGAATTAAGAAAAATGGTTCTATCTTAAGTATACTTCATATTTCAGGTATGTTATATATATATATTGATGAATAAGGGGCCGAAGAGGAGATGAGAGCATATCAGAATATATATATATATTTTGATGAATAAGGAGCCGAAGAGGAGATGAGAGCATATTAGGAGGAAAAAACCAGCAAGAAAACCTCCCGTCATAGTCCATACAACCTAAAACTAAAGAATAGTTATCTTAAATAACATCTAGCCAATGCCAAATCCGAAGAAGATTACACAGGATTCCTCCAGATGCCACAAGATTCAATAGTGTTGTTGTCAAGCGAAGGACACCAAGATTCTGGGTCTTGTGAGTCTGAGAATATTGAAACACTCTGAACTGCCTAAATCTGGAGAAAAGAATATGCTTTGTTTCATATTGAGGTACATGACAAAATGCATATTTTATTACAGTCATAATATAGGTTAGGTAGAGGAATTGACCCATTTGTGGAGATAAGAATATTTAAATTGGAAATCTTTGAATACTAGTCAAGATGTCTACAAGGAGATGCAATCTTCTTGTTTCATATTGGTTAAGGTATGATTGCCTATTGAGCTACACTATGAAATTGGAAAGTTAGGGATACAAACTTTAACAAATATAATGTAGAGGGAAATGAATTCTTTGTTGGTCTATAAATAGAATTGGTCATTTGGCTTGGTTTAAAAGTAAAAGTAATAGTTGGTATATTGATTGACTGTTTTAAGTTTTTAAGTAATTTAAATTATTAAAAATTTAAGGATTTTTAATTCTTTGTCTTGGTGTGTAGGTGGTGGTTTATGAAATAAATCTTTATAAGGAATATTAACATCTAATAAATGTATGTGGTGGTTAGTTTTTTTTTTTTTTAATATTGTAATAATATAATTTGTTTTGTTTTGTTGAGTAGGAAATATATATTATTGTTAAAAAATTGTTTATAATGTGTTTGAATTTATATTCTATTTTATTTGAAGTCAACAAAAAAGGATCATCATTGAATTGTAGTTCAAGTAATACTTGACTAATGACGTTAATTATTTTATTTTGGTAGTAATTTTAAGAAAAGAATTTACTTTTGGTCAAAAAAGTAGCACATAATTAATAAATACAAATAATAATAACTAATTAAATAGTTTTAGTTACAAGAATAGTCACACAAATACTAATAAAAAGAAGCCTCCCAAAAGTATTTAATAATTATTTGATTCATGATATTTCAGCTTAAAAAATTTGAATTCATAATTATGATGTGTTGTTGTTGGGAAGGATGTGATTGATATGTGAGTAGGTAAGAATGAGATGTATTTTTCAACTTAATATTTTGATATACTTGCAAATTTGCAATATCAAACATGTGCTACTCATACAAACTTCATTATTAGTATCTTTATATTGGTACTTTCGCATTATATGCATTGAATTCAAATGAAAAGAATATTTAAGTGTCATTAGTTTTACAAAGTCATTTAAAAACTTATTTCATCCAAGTTCATGAACCATAGATTACACAAGGTTTAATTAAAAATATTACATATAATTGTAATCTAGTGTCATTGATGAAGGGAATGAAGTTTACAATATTCATAAGCAAATGCTAGCCACTCTTTAACACTCACTAATTTTTATAGGAGTAGTGGTCCCATCTATATTAATTTAGAAAATATAAATCCTAGAAGTAAAATTTGAGTGTTCATTGCTAAATCAAAAAAGAAATTCCCACATCTCTCAAAAATCACCTTGATCCTAAACACCTATCATGTCTGAAGAGAAAAAACCATGATTGTGTCTTATGTAATCTTGAGAGAGACATTGATCCAAAATATCATGATTGGTCCATGCATGTTAATTGATTTGAATAACTTGGATAATTACAATGATTAAATTGAATGTTTATAAAAGCAAAATGATAAAACCATAGATGAAACCCTAGGTGAAGATTAAGTTAGATCATGACAAATATCCTCATCTATCAATTGAGCAATATAATGTAAAATTAGTTGAAACTAAATATAGAAAAACACTCATAAGTTTATCCTAAGTGAATAAAGTAATTGGGTTCACCTAAGTAAATATTTAGCAATTAATTAATTAATTACTAGGTGATTAACCTATTTACTCCAACACCCCCCTTGATATCAACTTAGGGAGAAGCTAAAACGGTTATGACATATGCAATGATGGAGGCATGGATGGATGCAAGGATGAGTCTTGACTACAAGGACTGATTAAGTACCCATGTACAAACAAATGAGATATATTATAATTGAAGAAAATAAGAAAACCAAATGGAAGAAAAAACTTGTCTCCAAAAGAGAGAAAATGAAGACTTTGACTTACGTTATGATCTTAAGATAATGATGAGATGAAGATGGTGAGTATGCGGATAGAGAAGTAACATTCTGTGTGCAAGGCATTCGCGAGCTAGGGCTTGTCCCTGGCTGCATTCCTTTGTTTGTGGTATGATCTTTTATGTAGAGTGGTTGCATTGGGTTTGTGCAGGGGTTCTTTGTTGCACTTTCAAGTGTTTTTTCTTGGTGTGGTGGTTTTGTTTTGGGTTTTTTGTAGGTTTTCTTCTGCAAATGGCTATGGAGTGCGCTTGTGGGACTTGTTTTGGCATGGGATTTGGTTTGTTTGGTTTTTTGGTGTAGATCTTGTTGCGTGCAAATTGGTGTGGTGTGGCTTCGAGGTGCTATTCAAGAGGGTTCTATTTTTTCCTTGCATGGAAAATATTGGAGGTGTTCTTGGAAATTTGAACTCCCCCTTCAAAGATGTTGTATTAGGGGGTGGTTCAACTTCCTTTATGCATGAGAATCTTGTTTTTGGCTTATTTAGTGTAGATATGGGCAATACTTCCTCTCAAGCGAAGGTTTTTAGACCTACATAGGTTAAGGAGTGCCTTGCAAGGATCAAGGTTAGGCCCGTTCTTGTGATTCAACCCGATTCAGTGGAAGAATATATTAACTATCTTCCTAATCATGCCTTGATTTGCAAGTTTATGGAGATTAGAGTGTCTTTGCCCTTATTGGAGTCACGGACTCACCACACATGGAATTGGAGGGGGAAATAGAAGTTCTATTGGCTACTAATGGTTATTTTTTGGTTATTTTCTTGTGCATGTTAGATAGGAACAAGTCTTTTGAAGGGGCCCCCTATTTCTACAATCAAGTTGGTCACTTTATCAAACTATGACATTTTGGATTCAATCTTACTGAATATCTTTCATCGAAGGTTCCTATATGGGTGAGAATTTCATGGTTTCCACTAGAATTTTGGCAAGAGGACATCTTCAATTTGGTTGCAACGTAGCTGGGAAAGCCAGTAGGTCCTTCACGTTAGACTTTGGAAAAAAGGTAATCACTTATGCTTGTGTTTGTGTGTTGAAATTGATTTGAGCAATCCATTACCAGATTCCATGGAAAATTAGTTTGGGTCAAACTCATGGATCCAACAATTTTACTATGAATATTTTCCATTTTGTTGTTGGATTTTTCATGAATATGGGCATTTGCAATGAATCTGCCCTAAATCTAAACCCGTGGGGACTTCTAGTAGTGGATGGGCTAGTTCACCTCCTAAACATGATAAAGGGGGAGCTCTTATGTTTGTGGATAAGGAGGGATTTACCCTGCCTAAAACCCACAATAAGGGAAGAGGCTTGAAGAGACCCCGACATGATAAGTAATCTAATGTGGTTTTTAATAGGTTTGATGTTTTGGGTGACAGATCAATTTGATGGGGCATTGCAAATCTCCTTATGGGCCAAGAAATTTTTGATATAGGGGTTCTCAATGGGGAGCATGATATTGATACACAAGTTGGGCCAAAAGAGGAATTTTAGGTGTGCAAATGGACATAGATGTACCTTTGGGGGCTTCCTAGGTGAATTGGGGGGAAATGAAGGTAAGGGGCTTAAAGCTGGTTTAGGTCTCATTTGTACTAGATCCACTATTGAGAAAGATATACAAGAGGGAAATAAAAGTAAGGGTACCCCACTTGTGTTTGGAATCCATTAAAAAGCCCTCAAATAAGGAATTATGGAAAATGTGGGTAGGAAGAAGGATCAAGAAAACGTGAAGCAAGTGGGTAAGACTTTAGTGGAATCTAGATCAATGAAGACCATTGACTCCCAATTTTCTCCATCCCAAAAATGATTTTCCTTTCATGGAATGTAAGGGTGTTGAATAGAACCCCTAGACAAAAGGCTATTCATCAGTTGATTGTTTCTTATTCCCTTGATGCAGTCTTTCTTCAAAAAGCTAAGTTGTCTATTGATGCTATGTTCAATAAGGCATCAAATTTTTTTCCTTGAAGTCACTGCCAATGCATTGGGTCTTAGGGAAACTCTGGGGGTATGGCTTTCTTGTGGGATCCACATAAGATTTTCGCACTCTAGTAGATTTATTGTAGGTCTTCTATGTCCTTGGTGGACACAAGATATGAATCTGGTTAGATCATTCTTTTGTCTAATGTTTATACCCCAACTAATCTTATGGGGAAGTCTTTTCTTTGGTCACATATAAGATTGGTTCTCTCTCTCTTGCTCTTTTATTCCCCTGGATTTAGGTAGGATATTTTAATGAAAGATCTCAAATTTGGAAGAGAAAAGGGAGAGGAATTCCCTAGCTGGATCCTTCCATAGAACTTCTAAGGAAAAATATTGAGTTTTTGAAGGTAGTGGATGTTAAACCCACCAATGGTTTGTTTACTTGGAACAATAGAAGATGTCCAATGGAGACAATAGCTAAAAGATTGGACAAATTTTTGGTCTCTTACTTTTGGATGGAGGATCGTTGGAATACTAGTCCATATATTTTAGACTAGTGAGAATCTAATCATTGGCCAATCAAGTTCTTTGCCACTAAGTTTTGTGTGTCGAATAATCCCTCTTTCAAGTTTAAGCTTATGTGGCTTCGAGAACCTTCACTTCATGATCTCATGCAGGATTGGTGGAGTGAGGGGAAACCTATGCATAGTACTACAATGTATTCCTTTGCCAAGCAATTGAAATTTATTAAGTATATGCTGAAAAGGTGGAATAAGATGTGCTTTGGTAATATCTTCCTGGCAAAAAGGAAATCTCAATCTCGAGTTGATTCTATTACTTGCCAAATTAGAAATCAAAGTTTATCTAAATCTTTATACAAGGAGGAAGCTACAACAACAAGCGATCTGGAGGATGGAAACTCCAGGAGGAAAATTATTGGAATCAAAAGGATCAGGTGGATTGGCTTTAGGAAGGTGACAAAAATACAAAGTTTATTCATAATATTGTTAATGACAGGAGACATGGGAGTCCACTTACTTCTCTTATTTCGTCAGAAGGTATTTTTCTATTCGCCCATATGGAGATTACCTAAGAAGCCTTTAGATACCTTGGGATTTTTTTATGAGGATTTTGCACTTGCCAGTGAGGAGGAAGGATTTGTTTTGGATTGTATTCCTATGATAGTTTCCAATGAGATGAATGAGGATCTCATATGTCCTATCTCATTAAATGAAGCCGAAGCAATAGTTTTTTGCATGAAGAAGGGTAAAGCTCTAGGGTTGGATAACTTTCCCATCTAATTTTATTAGGAATTTTTAGAAATTATTAAGGTGGATCTCTTGGAGGTTGTGCAAGAAGAAACAAAAACTCAAAGCTTTTAATGGTACTTTTATTGTCCTTATTCCAAAAACTGAAGGAGAAAACTCTCTTGACTCCTTTAGACCTATAGCTCTGTGCAATGTGGTTTACAAAATAATCACAAAGTTGATCTTGGAAAGGCTTAAGCCATGGTTAAATAAATTAATATCTAAAAAGAAAGGGGGTTTTCTTGTTGGAAGACAAATTTTGAATGCGATTATAACAACAATAGAGGTTGTGCATTCTATGGTAGTCTCTAAGGAGAAGGCTATGTTCATAAAATTTGACATGGCTAAAGCTTATAAATAGAGTCTATTAAGTTTTAGGATAGCTACAAATATAATAGCACTCTATGTTGTATGTGTTTTCCAAATGCAACAATCTCTCTTTCATATATATTAAGAATGAGGATAGGAGAGACATGTCCCATGAAGGGACATGTCTATTCATTATTATGAGATTTATATAATGACAATTGATTATGTAACTACACACACACACACACACACACACACACACACACACATGTAATATCTCTGAATAATTATTATATTAATTTCTCCTAATACTATTATACACACACACACACAATAGTCTCATAGGATTTATTCGACAGAAGCTACAAAACATCAACACCCCCTCTTAGCTAGGGAGGATAAAATCCATCCAAGAGAGCAACACAAAGTTAATTGTGAAAGTTTTAGTTTGATATCACATTACTGTGATATCAGAGATAAGGTCTGACCAGGAATATCAAGTCTCGTGATATTCACTATAACTCATAGATTCATAAAAATATCATTTCATGATATTGAGAGCATCGATCTCTTTGTATAAATGTTGCTACAAACATCAACATTCCCTCTTAGCTAGGGAGGATAAATGTCAACACTTATATGACACTTGGAAACATCAATAATATGTTGTAAGCAATGAAATCATCATCCTCATGATGTAATCAATAGAAACATAGTCTCAAGATGTGGATTTCCCCCATCGACAATTCTATCCACAAGCTCTCAGATGGATTGCCTCTATCGGCGATTCTACCCACAAGCTCTCAAGTGGATTGCCTCCATCGACGATTCTATCCACAAGCTCTCAGGTGGATTGCCTCCATCGATGATTCTATCCACAAGCTCTCATGTGTATTGCCTCCATCAGTATTCTATCCACAAACTCATGAGATTTAGAGTGGATTGCCTCCATCGACGATTCTATCCACAAGTTCCTGGGTGAATTGCTTCAATCGGTGATTCTATCCACAAGCTTCTCAAGCTTTAATGTGGATTGCCTCAATCGGTGATTCTATCCACAAGTTCTATCTATTATGATATGTTTCAGCCATAACAAGATGTCTATCACAATAGAAGTTCAAGTTATTGTAAGATCGTCACCTTCCAATAACTCTTACAAATACAAGTGATAATCATTTTGAAGTCGTGACTTCCTCATGATTTACACAGGGGTAGGCCCATTAAAAACATGGAGTCACACTTATGACATCCACCATACCTTAGTGCAGAGGGTGAAAACAAGGGATTTCACCTCGAACTTTTGTCACAGAGAAGAACTCATAGAGAAGATATGAATTTGTTGATCTTTTTCATCCAAGATTGCTTAAGATAAACTGCCAGACTCCCTCCGAATCTGATATCAATCTTCTGAGACCCTCATCCAAAGTTACCTCTGAAGTGTCAGATTCCCTCTAAATCTGATATCAATCTTCTTTTCCTACAAGAAAATCTCCAGAAAAGATCAAGGCAAATATCTCTTATAGTACATATAGAATTACAGATGACACAGAGACTACAATGAGTAGATAAATGTAATATTCAAGGATAATAGATACTTATCTGCACATCAACATCCTTGACACAAGTTTCTTTAATTAAGGTCCATATACATCAAATCATAAAACACCTTCTCAGATTATTTGAGAGACATCTCCCCTTTGAATCATCTCCCCACTAAAGATGGTTCAAATGGGAATATAACAATGGTTATTATTCCCCCCACAATGTACAATTCCCACTCTTATATTGTTGAACAATTCTCATGTCTTCTTGTGAAATGACTTGATTGCTCCAAGATATGTGATACTCCATAATTAATGCTTTCTTTATAGAAAGAGACACCCTTCCTTGAATACGTTCTTCTTTGTTAATGCTTGACCACGATCATAACAAATTAATATATCTCTTTAATGAAAGCCGCTTTCAAGGATTTCACATAGACCCGCACATAGTCTGTCATAACTTTTGAACCCCACACTTTCTTTCCAATCTCTCCGGTGAGGTTCTTCAAAAGTTGTTTTTCACCAACATATCCAAAATTCAAAAAAATCCAACAGTTGATTTGTGAGATATGGTCCCTGTACTAAGACTGTATTTTCTGAGACAGTCACACATTCACCATCAACAAACTACTCCCTTGCCTTTGCAGTCTGGCTCTGATACTATGTTAAGTTTTAGGATAGCTACAAATATAATAGCACTCTATGTTGTATGTGTTTTCCAAATGCAAAAATATCTCTTTCATTTATATTAAGAATGAGGATAGGAGAGACATGTCCCTTGAAGGGACATGTCTATTCATTATTATGATATTAATATAATGACAATTGATTATGTAACTACACACACACACACACACACATAATATCTTTGAATCATTATTATATTAATTTCTTCTAATACTATTATATATATATATATATA
>JAGRRI010032577.1:0-10051 GCA_018584345.1 Thuja plicata
AAGCTTGATCCTTGTACACAAATATCCTCCAATAGGAAAATAGGAGTTGACTTTTGTGTCCCACATAAGACAAAAAGTGTTTTTTCCCTTTTTATAAAATAAGAATAATGCTTTATTTGTGCAACATTGGGTAAGAAGAAAAGTGGGGATTTTTTATTTAAATAAAAGAGGAGGAAATTCTTTTTAATTAAATAAAGGCTTAGGATAAAGTGATTTTATTATTTAATTAAAAGAGATTGTTGATTAATTAAAAGAGAGCATGTTCTCTTAATTAAATAAGATTTTTATTTTTATTTTTTCTCTTTTAAATTAAATAAGGCTCAAACCTTAGGAAATATTGAATTGATTATGATTTGATCAAGGAAATTGATATAATTGATATTGTTGATATTTGAAAATATTGATTCAGGGATTTGATAAATTGAGAAATGGGGCCTAAAGTCTAGGCGACCATTTTAGGGTGCATACAATAATATTTGTTAACATTCACCCCTTGTTATATTGTCCCTAATATCTCAAATTTTACCTTGCCAAGGATCCCCCTTAAGGATGACCTAATAAAACATTTTAATTACACAAAATAAATAGACAATTTTTAGAAGATATTTCTTTGAAGATACAAGTCCTAAATCAAGTAAAATTCCATCAAGCTTCCTTTTGACCCTCGAAAGGGTGTAGCTTTGAGCTAAAATTTTCCATTTTAGACTACCATGTCTTCAAACTCCTGAATCGTAGATTCCCAAATTATTGAACAACAATCCATAGTGAACTGTAGTCATCAAATTCAGTCAAGTCCTCTCATGATCCTAAGAAATGTATAATCATCAATCTCAATCTTGTGTATTAGAAATCATTTTGAATCTATCCAATGTCTTGCCTATTTATAATAATCAAACTTCATCTTATACATAGTCTTCAAATCCATCAATATTGACAAAAAAAAGTAACAAAGAAAGCAAAAAGGATTCTAATACAAAGCACCATTTAAAAGTTTGAAGCTAACTTGAGATGATAGAAATCCTCCAACCTTTGATACCACTAGCCTCTACTTGTTCAGGTTCAAAGTTCAAAAAAGCATGACACACTTTCAACTTTAAGACCAAAGTATTGTAGACCACTTTGAAAATCCTCAAAATTAGCTACAAGAAATTTGGCATCTATATTTTTTCTTATCAATTTCAAATCTTGCACCAAAAAGAAGGGCAATACCAAGTAGCTATGAATCAATGTGAATGAAAGCTATCAATATTCAAACCTTTGCTTACTTTTCATCCCTTTCAAAGTTGATCTGTGACGCAAGCTCAACAAGCCTTAAGGGTACCTATATAATTAGAAGGTTATTTTTTTGTGGCTCATTTCGAAATCAATATAGACACATATTTTCCTTCTCTAAATCATATTACTTATTAAAGAAGTCTATTATAATATATAATTATTCTTATCCATATCCTTGAACTTGCTCAATTAGTTTGCCCTATATTCTACATAACAAACTACATTTGTCTTCCAAAAATCATTTTCAAACCTTATTTCCTGTAATACAACCCATGTATCTTCATAATATTATATTACATTACAGTAAATTTAAATAAAACTTTTACACAATATCTCTGTTATATCACCATATACAATCTTTGCAAGTTTACTCAAGAACTTCAACATCCCTCAAATATTCAACATCCCTCAAATGTCGATTGGTATGCAGGGAAGCGCTTGAAAAAGCGCAATTTCCCCTAGCTTTGCTTGACAATAACAGGTCATCATCAATAGAGAGACAATAGTGAAAGCAAACAGAAAGTGAGAAACCGGCAGTACAAATTGTTCAATCTGGAAACACTTGCCTCGATTCGAACCCTTGATCAGTGAAAACAAGCATGAAATTTACAGAAAAACCGCTGTTATGCGACCAGAAATTACCGTTTTGCAAAGGAAAAGATAAAAAGTACACAGAATTTTCCATTGCTTTTGAATCCAGGAGATCAGCGGATGGAATCTGAAGCCTTATTCTGTCCTTTCAGACCTCGTCAAATCAAGATCAATCCACATGTTACAGAATTCGCCTGCCAAATTGTAAAGTTTATGTCATAAAATTCTCAAAATTCTCGCATTTATTTCGTCATAAGGTATACAGATTTACAGATTAATCGGGCTTGTTGAGAGATTTGGAATGCAATTGTCACTGTCTGTCGATTTGTACTTAAAAGAGAAAAAAATGGTTATAAACTGCAACCTGTTACTGACAATTTAATATACATAATCAGAGAGAGATATATGTTAATATAATACAAATATTTTAATTTATTTACATTATATTCTATTATATTGTAGTGTATATTCAATGCTATTTATTGTACTAATTTTAATATTTCTCTTAGCCTTTTACAATTGATTATTAAGTATTATATATTTATATTGTTATCTAATGAATTCTGATGTAACCTATTATAGTTTAATCTATTCCAGTGCATTAGCTCTAATCTTTCTCTTGGCCATGTACAATTGGGTATTTATTTACAAATTTGAAGAACATATATATAAATTTTTGGTACGTGTTTGTTCTCTTTCTAATAGAGCCCTTTGATTCCTTTTGATGTCTAAATATTCACTTCTCATATTGTTACATATTTTGATATGTGCATCATCTTAGTATTGACATGCACTACAACCCAAACCCATGCTATTTCTCATTTAGTTTTCTCTCCTTTATGAATAAATGTCTTGATACATGTACACAAATCATCAAATAGTGCAACCTTGATAAAGACGAGTTCATTTCTCAAGCCTTCCCTCATTTCTATAAATGCATCCCAACATATTTAGACACATGAATACATTAATCTTATCCATACATTTATTACATCTACATAGATATATAGTTATTCACCACCAATATTTGAAGAGCTTCCAACCTAGAGCCGTTTTCCCCATAAGGTCAACTCTAAGGTAATGGATTTGACCCTTAGATTTCTAGTCAAATGTTGTTGATTAACACTATTTTCATAATTCAAAACTTTGATTAAGAACATATTTTGCAAAATATAGTACTACATTATTTAAAATCGTTTAATTCATCTATTTTCAACACTAAAATAATTCACATGTCTCTCATCTAAAAGTATTAAAGAAACCATCAATAACAAACCATTTGGACTTGGTATGTTGAAACAAAAATCTATACCTCATTTCAATACAATGGTATCATTTCCAAAACATTTTTAAATATTACCAATCATCATGTATTAGAAAATGGTAAATTAGTTAATAGTTAACAGAGAAAGTAGGAAAAAGTAAAATTGGAGTTCAAAATGAAAGTCCATGCTCACAAATTAACCTACTCAACCTTGGACAGCACAAAAATACAATGCATAATTTGAAATAATGAGCAATCAAATTTTCAAACCAAAGATAAAGCATATTCAAGAATCATCATTATATAACTAATTACCCGTGCGGATCACTCCTTCTTAAAAGTTGAAAATAAACTTTGAAAAAAAGGAGGGGGTGATAAAGTTGAGCAGCTATTTTTTAGCAAATAAAAATAAGCCAATTTTGTTATCAGATTTATTTGCAATAAAAATGACTAAAAAAATATTTTAAAAATAATATTTAAAATACTGCTTAAAATTAAGCAGCAAACATTATCATCGATGGGGCCACCAGCTCCACAAATTGTGTTACAAAAAGTTGAGGAACTGCTGCTAGCAAATATAAGCTAAGCAGGATCATAGAGACATGCTATAATTCACCTAAAAATGACATTTATTTTAATTAACCAATATTTATGCTCAATGATTTTTATTTATTTTAAAAGAGATAAACACACGATGTTAGTGCCGATATAAAAGATATTTTAGGGTAGCGTGTCAGAGTTCTCAACTGCTCAGCTTCACTCACCATCAATGTCAGGCTTACATAATTTATGGTCATGATACAAAGACGTCACGGACAATAAAGGCCAATACATAATTTATGAAAATTCTTAATGCATGTATCATATCGATGAATGAGTCTTTCATGCATCATATCATACCTTCTGCCGTTTTACGTTTGTCGATATCCTTGCCGTTTACCGGCAGCCGGCGAACCAGAAGTAAAAAGACTCACAAGTTAACGGAGGATTGTAATTGCCGTTATCAAGATGTGCTGAAATAATTTAATTTTTTTAACTAGAGATGGTCTAAACAATATTTTCTCTCCGCTTACATGATGCTTTTCACTTTTTTCTGACTTGCCTTTTACAATATTATACTGAAAACTTGAACATTAATCATCTGATATATTTTTTCACTCCAATCTCAATTTGTCAAAATTATAGAGATTTAGCATTAACATTATAATGAATGATGAATGGCCAGTAATATTTTTTCATCCAAGGTTTTGAGTTATTAAGAATATTAATTGCTAATACAACTATTTATAGACACGTTTGCCAACATTTTAATGAAATATTATGAAATGATAAAGCCAGTTACCTAAACAATAGGCAGGCTGCGTTATGCCAACTAGTATTCAACCACTTTTCTAACTCATTTGTTTGAACTATCAATATTTTATCAGTTTAATTCCGATTCAAGTCAAGATTACAACCTACTGGTTGGCTAAGCTCTGACATTTTGATTTGATAGACAGTGGATTTGCAGTTTTGGTCAAGAATATACAACTAACAAGATGAATGACGCAATCAAGCTATATCACATTAGTAGTTTTATTAGTTAAAGCATAGTTATGATAATCCTAATCAAGATAAAACTTCAAATAATCCAAGCATATAACTGTTCATTAGCTGGCAAGGTGCTGATTTTGGACAATTGTAAATTTCAATAAAGTAAATTAAGATTTATTCTCTTTTGGAATTCTATTAAAAGTTGTACAAAGCAATAGATAATCAAAGTTAAACTTTAAAATAAAAATAAAAATAAAAATTTGAAAACAATCTAAATTTATATTGATGAGTTGCTTAAAATTTTGTTTGTAATTATTTTGACAATTCAATCTTATGGGAGGTAGGGCATGTCTGTCTCATTTGTAACACAATTACATACCTCATGCAAGGCATACAAGGTAGTTCATATTATTATAAGCTATTTGTAGACCTAAAAACATAAATAAAAAAGAAAATTGAGAATCTTATTCTACTTAAGGTGAAGGTGTGCGCCTCCCCTGTAACACAGTTCGGTGCCTTATACAAGAAATGTGTGGTATTCTCATATTACCTTACCTTAAGTTATTTGTAGATTTGGAAAAAGAAATTAAAAAAGAATACTGAGAAGAACCCAAAACTCTTTGACTAATATCATTGTTTAAAATTTTGTTTGCAATTACTTAACAATTCAATTTTATGGAGAATAAGGCATGCACACCTTTTTTTATAGCACAGTTAGATTCCTATATCACTGTAAACTTTCTTTTTTACAAATTATTCAATATTTTAAATTATAAAGAAATGGAAAGCTAAAATCTAATAACTACAAGTTTTGATAAGCTTCCCTACCTTCATAAAGATTCACCAAATCTAAACCAAATACTATTAAAATTATCCAAAAGAGCCAAAGGTTTGTAATCAATTGGTAGGGCACAATTGGTGAGGATGATGGTACAATTGACATTGCCATCCACCAAGGTTCAAACCACAGAGGCGTGTTTGGGCCAGGCTCGACCCTGGGTGACAGACTGGATCCCCCTGCACGTGGCAGTCCGATTGTTTCCATCAAAAAAAAAAATTATCCAAAGGAGGTACATGATAAGATCTAATCGTTTGTTACTAATAATCAAATATAAAAGAGGGTTTGGTTTATGCAAATCCTATTGAGTTCAGGAGTTGGTTTCTCCCTTATTCACATCGCAATCAATAGAAAGGGAAGAACGCGTGGGTGCGTCTGACATTCGCCATGTTTAAATGGAAAGTGTTGTGGACCAAAACTTTTTAATGGACACGTCGATATGTTATTAATAAAGAAGCATGATAGATCGAAGACAGCGAAAGCAAAAAAATCGAGGACACTCAAGAAACAATCTATACCTAGTGATTATTTTCCTTGCTAATCTCGAAGGAAGGAAATACCAGATAAGAATGGAGTACTGCACCTTAATTCCAAAATTTTCACTTCCCGGAAAGCTATTAAACACGTACAAACCAGCAAAGGAGAAATAATTGTGCTTTTTTATTATGATGCATTTACAAATATATAAAGGTTAAAAGAGAGTTATCTAGTACTAGTGCATCAATATAGTCATAATAGTGTTATGGTCAAAGGAAATAGTATAGTTGTACAATAGTTCTGAGATATGCTGATGAATTCCAGAGGTGCAAACTGGATGAGTACGTCCATTAATGGTAAAATATGTAGTTGACGAGTAGTGAGAGGCACTCAAATTAGCCTCATAAATTGTTGAGGGAGTCTGTTAATACTTAATAGACGAATGAAAGTATCAAAGGGTAATAAAAAAAAAGTGTTTGAAGGTAGGTTTTGAAAGGATGCTAAGCGTAGAATAAATACTTTTAGAATAAATATATTGATAAGGTTGAGGTTCTTGTTCTTTTTCAGAACTTCAGAGTTGTTTGATTTCTCCTCATCACCAGGTTCAACAAAACTGCATAATTCATTTCTTATGAGAGTAGATGGTACCTAAATTATCCTTTTTTTATTTCTCTTTCTTTTAGGCTACAAATCAACTTTGGATGGTTTTAAATCATGAAAGATCACACTTCTTCTATAGAACACCTTCTCTACAACTAGATCTTAAAGCTTGTAACCTTTCACACTAACAGCATAGCTAATGGAGATACATTTAACCACCTTATTTTTTAAATTTTAATCTTTTCTCACTTGACACATGAACACATACCTCACAACCAAATATTATAAGATGTCTCAATGAGGGCTTCTTACCATTTACCACACCTCCATGGGTGTTTTTTCAATTAACACTAAAATAGGAGATCTATTAATTAGATAATGTTTGCATTTCTTACAACTCCAGCCTATAATTTTTGTTCAAACCCAGCAATACTCTGTATACTCTTAGCCCTAATGCAGGGCATCATTGATGCATGTTAGGTCAATTAAGAAAAAAATGGTTTTTATGTGGTTTGGGTTTTTTTTGGGGGGTCAAATAAGGTCATAGAAGACCATTTTGGGTCATTTGAAGACCATTTATGTAGGTTTGGGTGGTTAAATGTCAATTTTGGAGAAATGTCAAAAAGTTACAATGTTGCAAAGTTGCAAAAGTTACACAAATTGAACATATATAACAAATTGCTAGGTAATAAATTGTGGATAAGTTAGGAAGGGAGGAAAAATGGTGTAAATGCCTCTATGGTCAAGAAGAGTAGTTTTTGGATTGAACGAAGAGAACAAATTAGTTTATGGATGTTTTTTCCTATGTTTTCATAAATTGTAGTTTGATATATTGATTTTGTATGGATCATATGCTTGTTTTATGATCTGCACCCAATTAGAGAAGTTAGATTTTTGAATTAGCTTTCTTTCGCAATTAGTTTCATCAGTTTTCATCACATTGTGTGGAAGATATTGTAACTTCTTTGTTAACAAATATAAACCTTGGTTAGGGTTTCCAATGGAAATGCTTTTTTGATAGAAGGACCTCCCACCATTGGATATTCAGGAAAATTGGTGTGAAGGCCCATGCCAACATAAACTCCAATCCATCCAAATCTCATAGAGTTTTGTGTTGGTTTGCATGAGTTATGGTTGATTTCCCTATGAAGTGGTGCAGGAGCACCCCTCCTAAGATGCCTTGAGAATCATTGCATCGCTTTTAGTGTAATAAAGATCAAATTATAAGACCAGTTGGCCCAACGTGCACTTATAAGACTTGGGGTCAAACTCGGTCAAAGGGGAATATTTTCATTAATTTTGTTGTTTTTAGGTGTCTTAGGTGATTTGGAATGAAAATGAACTCATTATAAGTCTTTAGAAGTCCTAGATAGTTAGGACATGGAAAATTGCACAAATGTTGCAATATTGCAAAAAGTTGCTTATCAACTTTTGCAACTTTTTGTAAAAAGTTGCTCTAACCTCCCCAAAGGTCATAATGGTTTGAAAATCAGTTGTGGATGTTGGGTTGAGGAGATATAAGACAATGGATGAAAAAATCCTTTCTAATTTTCATGGATGTAAGATTGGTGATAAACTTTGAAAGCAATAGAATTCTATTTTCTGGATAACTGTCTCAATTCTTCGTACTTTGCGTATTGCACTTGGATTGGAAGCATTTTTGTTTCTTGATGGTGGAATTGTAGAATATTTTATGGTTCAAATATAATTGGTTTGATTCATTATTGTAGATATTGGAGAGAGAAATCATTGTTTTTGCACAGACTGTCATTGAAGCCCTCCATAGCCTATGTTTTGAAGATGAGCCCCTAACTTGCAACCCCACCAGTGGATAATCACGACCATGGGAGGAATGCAAGTAGGGTTACAGATAGTAAGGAATCTAGAAGGATAGATGGAGAAGAGTTTATTTGGTGATTTTTCCACCAAGCCCTAGCCGAGAATCCCTTGTGCTAGGCTACAATTGATTGGTGTTCAATGCACAAGGCTCTATAGAGAGTGGATATAAACAATTTGGTAGTGGATTTGGTGTTCTTAAGTGTAGGAAAACCTTCCCTATGAATTGGTTTGGTTTGGGGAACCCTTTCATGAGTGCTTGCTTCAATAACCAAGTCTAATTAGCCCTATTAGGTCTTTGGTCCATGTAGGTGTTTGGGAAACTCTAAATGTGGATTTAGGATTTATTTCTCTAGATTTCAGCATATCTCAAAAAAGGGTACTCAAAAGTGTGGGTTTTTGAAGTGATCCTATGGAAGTTATAAAACTTAAGGTGGAAAACCCCCATTCGTAGGGCTACTAGCCAAGCCTTTCCTATCAAAAATTTATCCTTTAAACTTTAATCCACCAATCAATACACCTCAGATTATTAAGTCCCTACAAGATGTATGCCTTGAAATACTTGAAATAATTAACTGTCTGTCATTTTACCTTGTCTGTCCTTATTCTCCTTGATTACCGATAAGTAGTAAATCTTATTTACCGAAGCTCAGTAAATATGCAGAGTAAACCAATCAATCCAGAAATGCATATGTGAAATGTAAAACAATAAAGTAATAAACCATACACATATAACACATAGATTTTAACGTGGAAATCCTGTAAAGGGGAAAAACCACTGGGACCGGTACCCCAAATTTTTGCTCTTCTGAAGTGATCCCTATTAGGAGCCAACCCTATTAAAGGTTATAAACACACAGTTAAGTGTGACCTTGTTAGAGGATTTTTATACATAGGTTGTCACTTAATATCTGGCATCTACACTACCATCCTTGAGTCAGCCTTTAAACTGTCAATAGGCTTTATGCTAATCTTACTACCATCCTTGAATCAGCCTCCTTCTTAGACTGTCAATAGGCTTTAGGTAAGATCGATGCTACTATCATGAATCAACCTTGTTGGTAATCTGTTAGGATATACGGGTGCAAGCACAAAGTTGAGTGCCAATTCCGCAGAAGTCCGCGGCCAAAAAAAATTGGCAAACAGAAACGGGCACCCATTTTTTAAAAAATGGGTGCCCGTTATGGTTCGGGTGCTCGAGCCGTGAATATAAAATGGGTGCCCGTTTCAAAAACGGGCACCTATTTTGGTTCGGGTGCCCGTAGCAAAACGGGCACCCATTTTTAAGAAATGGGTGCCCATTTTTTAAAAAACGGGTGCCCATTTTTTAAAAGTATTTAAAATTTGTTTTAAACCATTTTGCAAATCATTTTCACAATTTGCAAAATGGGATTACGTTTTTATCTGGACGGGTACCCGTTTTTGAGAGCTACCTGTTGGTGCTCAAATCGACAGATTGGACTCCTAATGGATTTCGTTTATCCAACGAAGATAAAAATGATCGATTGCCAACGAACAAGGTTTTGACAACCTCCTGCAATTCTGATTCCATGGAACCAAGGTTGGTGGGCCTGTACTTTAAAACCTGTCTTCAAAGTCCTCTAGAAGTTTCCTATAACGGATAACTGATAACTTCT
>JAGRRI010032645.1:0-15950 GCA_018584345.1 Thuja plicata
ATTTAGTTGGTGTAAAGGAATTACATATCAGTTCATAGCCGCTTGTGTATGACAATGTTATCAAGACTGATTTAATTTCTACCAATGCATGGTCTCAATTTTGACCATTGGGTAAAAAAAATGACGATAATGCCATACCTTCCACCAATCCAATGGTCAAAATTGAGACCATGCATTGGTAGAAAATTCTACCAATGCATGGTCTCAATTTTGACCAATTTTCTACCAATGCATGGTCTCAATTTCGACCATTAGATTGGTGGAAGGTATGGCATTGTCATCATTTTTTACCCAATGGTCAAAATTAAGACCATGCATTGGTATAAATTTCGACGATGCAATGGTAGAAATTTTAACCATGCATTAGTGGAAGGTATGGCATTGTCGTCATTTTTTTTACCCAATGGTCAAAATTGAGACCATGCATTGGTAGAAATTTTGACCATGCAATGGTAGAAATTTCAACCATGCATTGGTGGAAGGTATGGCATTGTCATCATTTTTTTTTCAATGGTCAAAATTTTGACCAATGCATTGGTAGAAATTTTGACGATGCAATGGTAGAAATTTCAACCATGCATTGGTGGAAGGTATGGCATTGTCATTTTTTTTTTTTCAATGGTCGAAATTTCGACCAATGCATTGGTAGAAATTTTGACAATGCAATGGTAGAAATTTCAACCATGCATTGGTGGAAGGTATGGCATTGTCATCATTTTTTTTTTCCAATGGTCAAAATTTTGACCATGCATTGGTAGAAATTTTGACCATTACATGGTCTCAATTTCGACCATTGGAAAAATAAATGATGATGATCCTCCTAGTTTCAAGCATGAGCTACAGTCAAAATTTCAACCTATATTTTGGTCAAAATTTTGACCAATAATAAATACGTAGAAAATTCGATAAAAAAAAATGACGAAAGTTTTGGTCGTGGATTCGACAAATTACTGTCAAAAATTTGACCAATTCACGTCAAAATTTGAGGTAAAATTTACTAGTGTATTTTCTTGAATATCTCTAGCCTTAACTAGATCTATTCTCAATATTTCATTGACTCTTTCCAATTATTGCTCATTATGTTTATATTCTTCAAGGAAAACTTGAAACTGTCCAACTTCACTGTTCATCTTGTAGCATTCTTCATTTTTGTCCTTCTATGATTGCTCAAGTGTCTTATTTTCTTCCATTTATTCAATCATTTTAATTGACATGGCTTCCATCTCATTCTTTAGATTATCTCTTTCCTTTACAATCAAATCATACTCTTTAGGTTTTCTTCTCTAGTAGATGCAGAGTCACTTCCTTTCAGAGATAACTAATCCATAAGGTCCTTGCTTTTGTCTCCAGACTACTTCAAGTGTTCCTTCAAATTGATAATGAAATTATCAGCCTCTTTCATCTTTTCTTTCAGATCAAGAATGCGAGTGTTTGATTTATTCATATTTTCAAGTGCATTCAAAATTTGCTTCTGATCACTGCTAGATTCTTCCATAAGGATCCTCCTCAAGCTATTAAATTTTCTCCAAGGAACTAATCTCTTATATCAATTGTTAGGATTATGAAGCATTGAGAGGGGGGTCAATTAGTGCAGCAGTATCTTTAAACTTATTAAACCAAAACCACAACTTAATTCCAAAAATAACCAAAAGTAAACTAATCTAGATAAATAACATCACCATCAAAACACCATGATTTTTTGTCGAGGAAAACCCGGTTAAGGGAAAAACCTGGTGGGGATGATACCCATAAATATCTAACTATTGTGGTAATAAGTACCTTGCTAAAGGTATAAGTACATATGATGGGAATCCACATGCATTCAGGCTTACATCCTAGATCACACTACTCAATTTTAAAACACTGATTTGGCCCTCAATCAAGTTCATCAATCAAATACAGGTTATAATATGGAAAGGACTTACAGCCCTAAAATTGAACTGACTGGTAGCATCAATAATTCCAATACAGTTCCAATGAAGCTCCAAAGATATTATAAACTGTCAGTATTTACATCAATATCACTTACACATCATATCATCAACATCCATAACTCTTCACATAAAAAAATTGATCTTGTATACTTGATCATAAACCCATAGCATTAACTTGGTCAGTTCTACTAAGAGAATATGAAATGTGTACCTCTTTGAAGAAAAAACACCAATCAAAAGTCAATGCTAACTTGTATCTATCAAAATTTACCATGTAGGAGGTTGTCTCAAACTAGATCTGCCATCCAACTGATTAGATCATCGATCTGATAGGATCGTTGATCGATCCAATATGCAACTCGCTCGCATAAGATAAATATTTATCACCATGATACTCAGCGAATCATATCTCCATTAAACAACATCATAAAAATGTGTGATCATAGGGTTAGACATAACATGATGTCTACTCTTAATCTCCATCTTCACAGCATCTGATACTTTGACCTTTGTATGTATTGTCTCAATCTTTGAACCTGTATCCCAAACTGTTCTACATACTTAACTATTTTCATCACCAAAAGTTTTGGTAGGAAAAGTATATTACAAGTGATCAAGAGTAAAGTACATAGTTTCCATCAATGAAAACATACCATGCATTACTAGGTAACTCTTGCAAACACTTTCAATATAAATTTCTCAAAAAATACAAAGGTACCTCATTATTGTTACAAGGTGGTTGGTCAAAGGCTATATACCACCTATCCCTAAAAAAATTCTAAGCACAACATGATTACACTAATGTATAGGAAGCCTCTTTGAATCTTTACTAAGGTCTCATTAGTTTTAGGTTGGGTGAAAAGAGCACATATATCACCTTTACTTATGGATTTTATTTTCACCTCATCATATGACAACTCATTGTAATAGAATGCATGACATCTATCCTTTTATGTGCCTCCTTTAGTAACCTATATAGATACATCCTTTGCACCATTGACCATTTATTATAGGGTTGTGGAAAGGGATGAATCATGCTCACTATCAGAGGACCTCAACATATTCACTATATAAGAAATTTGAGAAGTATTCTATGATAGGTGATTTAAAAGATCCTCTTATGTGTCTTGTACAAGTTCTACTAGATGAGGTAGAGGGTTTTGAGGTTTTTGTTGTCGAGGGTGATATTTTAAGCATTTTCTTGTTGAGAGGCATAATTTGAGGGTTTTCCTATTGTTGAGGTGCAATATTTTGAGGGTCTAGTGGTGGTTGTAGTTCAGGAACATGCTATTGTTGTTTGTTTTGTTGTCAAGCAATATTTTGAGAATCTGGCATGAAATTAATAAAATAAAATAAAATCAATTCAAAAACCCTATTACAATTTAATTTGAAACAAAAACAATAAAAAATATATTTCTTACCTCTCTGACGATGTGACATTGTGAATTTAAGCTGGAAATACTCAAAAAATGCAAGATTTTATGAAATGTGATTAGGTTCTAGTCGTATTTGCCTCCTCACTCTATTCCAAGTCTATTTTTAGTGAGTTGAAATGAGAGCTTTAATACATTCTTTGAAACTTTTATGTTTTACAGAACAAGATAGAGTTTTGTCTATTATAAAAACCCGATTGAGTTATTGATTTTTTGAATTTTTTTTGACATGGTGGTAAGTTTTTTGCATACCATCTTTGTCCATTGACCTAGGTACCAATGTACAATGAAAATTCAATCTCTCACAAAGTGGAGAAAGGGAGAAATCCAAATCAGACAAAACTCCCTCCTAAAAGAGAGATGAATATATAAAAGAAATATCAAAAAAGAGTGAGAATGACAAAACCCCATGTGAGGAAAAAGTCCCCCCAATAAGAGAGAAGAAGAGAGACCAAGTATCCCCCCTCAATGTTGAAACTCCTACAAATATGGTCAAATATGATGACCAATGCTCCTCCACATGAAGAAAATAGAGTTAATGTTGCACTAAGAATGTCAAAGTGT
Source organism: Thuja plicata (assembly GCA_018584345.1). NCBI lineage: Eukaryota > Viridiplantae > Streptophyta > Pinopsida > Cupressales > Cupressaceae > Thuja > Thuja plicata. Next base: position 3,932 of record JAGRRI010032645.1, read on the forward strand.
GACAAAACCAAGTACCAATGTTGATGTAGAATGACTGATGAATCACTCATTGCAATTTGATGAAGGTTAGGCATGGATAAATCTATGTGAGCATCAACTAGATACTAAAAAATAATAGATTCGTACAATTAAATGTCTTAAATGGAGTTGTTGTGGCTCCACAACTCACACCCCATTGTTTGGCCTTTTGGCCATGGGGACCCCCCTTAAATTGATTGTCCTTTTTTTTGGTTCTTTCCCCCTTGTCATTTTGAGTGCTTTCTAGTTGTCCCTTTTTGAATAAAAGCCAAGTCCTTTCGGCCTTGCGCAATTTTAGATTTTTGGTCTTTTAGGGTATCTCAACCCCCAAAGGCTTAAAGGTCTGAAAGCACAAAATACAAAGCCCATAAAAGATCTTTTGATGGTTCGGCCTCCGAAACCCCAAAATATATGAGGGTCATGAATTCAGCATTTTAGCCACTGAAACACCAAATTCAGCATGATATCATGTCATTAATTGTGAGGTTATAAAAGTGACGTCACCCATTTTTTCTTCACTTTTTTCTTATTTTCTTTTCACCTCTTTGAGCTCCAGAAATCCTATCTTCAGCACATGCTTCTTTAGAGTAGTTCTCTTTGGCTAGGCTCATGTTTCTTGTGCTTATGTTGCATGTCATCTTCACCTTCTCTCCCTCATAGAAGGTTGGTATCTCTAACTTACTGTTAGGTTTATATTTTTGGTCTTTCATTTTGTTTTTGTTCTCTCCTCTATCTTATTTTCTTTTTCCTTGTTTGTTTTCTAGCTTCCTTTCACAAAGCTTACTTAGGGTCCTTGGCCCTAGGGTGTTGGGTTTGTTTCTGTCATCATTTTTTTTTTGTTTCTACATTTTCTCATGTCACGTCCATCATAGGACTTTCAGTCTCTGAAAACTGAAAGTCTTCTCCCAGTTAGATCCAACAGAGAAAAATTCTACAAGTCCAGAATGGCCTTCGGTGTTTCATTGTTTTGGCATTTTGCAATATACCACATCACCAGAGGCCAAAACACTAAAGACAAGACCATCCTTTGCATGGTTATACTTTCACATCTTTGTGCTCTAAAACATCCTACACCTTCAAAAGTTTGAATCTCAATCCTTTCAAACTTCCATCTTTTTCTTCACACTTTTGGACTTTCACACCTTCACAATCTAAAACATCCTAAACCCCTGCAAGTACAAACCTTCTCTCTTTTAGCTTCACCCATATCCCATCACTTCTCACTTTTGTACCCTGAGATCATTTCACAGTTTGACTTTTCCAAGAGAATTTCCCCTATTCAAACCTTCTCTTTACAGTTTTGGCCTTTCATAGTCCAGTATTGTCTTTGGTGTCCGATTGACTGAATACCTTTAAAACGTTATGGATGATACTGAACAACTACTTCTAACCGTTAGAGTTAGTTTATTTATTGTGCTTTCTTTTGGATAATTGTTTTCAATAAATTACTAATAGTTGCATGTTTGCTTACAGGAATGCCAGAAAGGATCGTTGGATCACCCATAAAGTACCTATTCAAAGGGTACCATATGCCTTCAAAGGTCGGGAACCACCATAATGAGGTTATCGGCACTGACCTTGGGAACGTCGATTGGAATGAGTTCCTTATAAAGTGTGCCAAACCTAGTGGGAGGTCATATGGTTACACTTCCCTGGTACTTTGAAGTCTAGTAAATGTAGTTGCACACCCGATCTCAGTGTTATCCTTAGGCCTGATTATGACCTTGGCACACCACTATGTACTAGATGAGAGGCTAGTAAAAAATAGAGCCAGAGAGATTGTCTTGGACCTTCGACCAGATAACATTGAAGATGTCTTCCACCTTTTGAAGGGAATTGACAGATACTATGACTTATCAATCAAAAAAGGGCTTGGATTGGTTCAATAATAACATGTTGGAGGTGTATGATATAGTAAACCAAGAATACCTCATCCAATCCCTCTCGAAGAACAAACTTGAAAAAATAGATATGAGGAGGGGATACCTAAAGGATAATATTCAGGTAGCTATCACAATGCTCAGTAGATTGTGTGGATTACCTCAGTCCATCCAACTTGAACATTAGATGATCATACTAATTGAAAAAATCAAGGAGTTAAGGGCCAGGTTTGATTGGGCCACCATCCTTAGTGATAACCTAGATGGATAGTTAATCTCATTAAACAACCCAAAGTCTTACATGACATCATACATGGTGTATTTGTTAGTAGCAAGGATAGAGTACTTGGGATTGGTGAAAAGAGGAGCCTTCAGCAAACCCAATGCATGGCCCTTCACTTTATATCCCCAATTGTTAAGGAAAGACAAGCTAGATGAAAAATACCCAGATTACAGGATCTTCAATGGTGTATTCATCTTTGCAATCATCTGCTCCATTGAAGGTAATTTTTCAAAATTATTATTAGAAGAGGTAGGTGCTAAGGTAAGGGCAATGGGGGCCTTCTAAATTCAGTTCAAAACATTCACCTATATTAGAGTGGCTAGATGCACCCTTGCCCCAAAGAAACTACCCAAATATGCTTCTAACTAGGTGATTATCATAGAGATGGACCGACAGCTCATAGATGCATATGAGCATATTAAGCACAAGAAGAAGCATTTGTTGAGACTTTCCCATTTCAATCAGCCCCTACACCCTGCAGGATATGAAGGCGTGCAAGTCTCTTCCATTGTCATGGGATGAATGTCCATTATAGTCTTTGAAAGATGAGATTGGGCCAAGGTTTTATCCTATTAGTACCTATATCTACATCATGGGTAGGCATTACATCCACAAGCATCACCTGGAAGACCATTGGATGAATTGTGTAGATGATTATGAAGTCAGGGTACAAGATTATTGCAGAATGTCCCTAGTTTTTGCATAGGCTTCCCTAGAGCTCTAAATTCCTCCTAAAGAATGGGAAAAGGAGACAGATAATGTACTTAAACTACTATATAATAAAGATAAGGTTTATACTAGACCTATTCTAAATGCTGAGATAGATAAGGATGAGAATGATAGCATTAAATTAAAGTCCAGGCACGTAGTTAAGGCTACTAAAAGTTGGATCAAAATACCTTCCTAATGGATCCCATACCAATGAAACCACAGTTAAACCCACCACCCAAATTGGATAAGGTACAAGGAGAAAGCTTAGCAGTGCCTTAGTTTAAGAAGGAAGCTCCACAAAAGTTAGGGATAATGTATGGGCATGAGCGCCTGGTGGTGTATGTCCCCAACCCTAAGAATAAACCACTGAAGACTAGAATGATGGGAAACATGTCCTGACCTTTGGAAAAATCACAAGTGACTCAAGAAGATCTCCCTACCATCGGTAAATCTCCTGATACAGAGATTTTTGAACTTCGAGGCACCTCAGGCGAGAAAAATAAAGTGTACAAGAGAAAGAGAGCTTCCGCATCTCCGCAGTTAGAAAATCTACTAGAGAAACTAGAAGAGGAAGGAGAAGAAGGGGAGGAGGTACCCTTAGTAAGGAGAACAAGGTTAAGGACTGCTATCTCAAAGATGAAAGGCCTGGAAAAGGACGTTCCCATTTATGAGAGGAAGAATTATAGAAGAAACTAGGAAACCCCTGAGATTCCCTCAGTCCCAATGAATTCCTTATGTCCAACTTCCAAGATCTTACAAGGTTTGAGGATCAAGGGGTGTATGCATTTGACCATTCAAATGGATTTAATATGGGAGGACATATACCACCAATCCCTTAGGTTGTTCTAACTCCACCCCCATCTCAGTTCACTAACCCCACAGGGAGAGTATCACTTAGGGAAATAGATACAAGCAATGGAAGGGATAAAGAAAAATAGGTAGAGGCAATGTCTATTCCAGGGTCCTCCACTACCTAGACCTCACAAACAACCTAGGGAGAGTTGCTCCAATATATACAAGGAGATAAGAATGTAGATAAACACCCTGATCTTGCAAATACTCAAGCTGCCACTCCTCCACCTTCATTTCCTACTTCCACTCCTCCACCTTCATTTCATACTCCCACTCCTCCACCTTCATTTCCTACTCCCACTCCCACTCCTCTGCCTTCATCTCCTACTCAAGCTCCCACTCCTCCACCTTCATTCCCAATTCAGGCTGAAATTTTATCAAATATTTCAAGAGATGTGGAGAAACCCCAAGATGAAATAGGATACAGAGGGAAGAGAGTACTCCTCCACTGGAACAAACACATGAGATCCAAAATGACCATTCAAGAGAGAAGGATGGAATCTTGGAAGAAGAAATGAGAGAAAAGGGGGAAAGAGAAGGGGAAGATAACTCAGAAGGAAAAGAATAATTGGAAAGGGAAAAGGAAGTTGAAGAGGAGACAAAAACACACAAAACAATAGGGACAACTTCAGTACTGCACATTTCTCCTTACAAGCCCATTATTGCCTTCACTAAACCATAATGGTTTACTAAAGAGATAAAACCAAGGAAGAGAACCTATACAAAAGAGGAAGAAGATACAAACATGTCCTTTCTAGGTCAATCCTTCCACCTCAAAGAGTCCAATGTGCTGGCAAGGACAATGTCCTATGTTACCCATGATAATATGGGTCGCTAGAAAGTGCAAGTGGCAGTTCCTACAACCGACACCACCCAGGAAGAGATAACCTAAGAAGATTACAATTTTGATGAGGTTGATCTAGGGGAGCCTACAAGAGAAGGAAGAAAAACATTGGCAACTCTAGGGCTAAAGCCTGCGCTCGGCTTCATGGACAAAGATGAAGAAAAGATAAAATTATTAATTGAGTAGAATTGTGCATTAAGAAAATTCATTCTTAAAGTGGTGGGTCCCATCAACCCAAGTTTTCCAAAAGCTACATTACAGGTTGTATTGGAGAAGAAGCCCACCCGGGAATTTTTGAAAGGAATGACACATTATTTTGTACAAGCATGCACATACTGGAAGGTAGATTTTGAGCAGTTGGCGGAAAGAATCATTAAAGATATCTTGAGACCTTTTAGGACCATCCTCAAGGAGGCCACCAAGATGGTAGATATGATGGAAGATGAACAAGGATTGAATCTTCAATTAAGCAGATGGAAAGAAGTGCTTAGGGACCTTAAGATAGTTAAAAAGTAGTGCTTCCAAATTCTGGTAAAGGTATATGAGGGGGCAGAACTAGATACTTTTGGGACATGGATCAAAATAATAACAAAGGCAATAAAGGTTTATGAAATGTGCATAAACAAGGTACACCAAAGGCATAAGGAAGTTATGATGTGGGTAGAACACATAGAATATTTCTTCACAAGAATAGATCTAGAGTTATATGAGGATAATGAGAAACAAGTTTTGCTCTCTTCTTCTCACGAGTTTTACCTTGATTTTTGGGGCAAACTAAATGTAAATGGATCAAGGATCCATGAAAACTTATCAATAGTTATTTTAGAAGTAGTTTTGCTTCAATAAGTTCTAGTTTTAGATTTATTTCATTATTTTAGAGTAATTGAAACCCTAGTTTTGGGGTTCGGAGTTTTGTAAATCAAAGAACTATATATTATATCAGAACAATGTAATCAAGGTCAGATCTTTTATGCAATAAAGATATACAATTGGTGCTTTATTTACAGTGTGATATTGTCTATTGTCTATGGGAAATTAATGAATCCGTGTTCACTTATTTATTTCTTTCAAAGAGACTATTGCGTTTATTATGTTTGGATCTACAATTAATTAGATTGGAGTTTGTTTTTGTTTATCGATCTTGCTGTGACGAATGATTGGGAAAGATAATTCTACTGCTTCAAAGATAAATCCATCTCTTGTGTGTGTGTGTATACTTGTAGCTTCACAATTTGATAGATTTTGAAAATCTTGCATCTTGATAAACTTTTCCCCAATCGATTGCATCCATTAGGTATAGATTCATGACATGGTCTGATTTATATTTTGTGGGTTTCCATCTTTCTATCATTTGATTTGCAAGGAAGGTTCAACAATGGTTTATGTCCGTTAGGATCTCATTTCAGTACAATTTTTCTTAATTCTTGTTACCCAAACCCTTGATCTTTTAAATCTGGATAGAGTAGATAATGTTAGAGTAATAAAGTGATTCCACTTATTAATTAAATCATCTTTATTTAATTATTAAGTCACTTATTATTCTCTATTTCACTTAAGCTAAACTTTAGGCATATAATAATTAATTCTTTTATTAATTATTATTATACAACCTAGATTTTTCCCCTTTAGGGTTTTCCTTTTAGGGTTCCGATCACCTTCATAAGGTTTGATCTCTTTGTATTTTGTACTCCCTCTTTGAATGAATATTTTGTCTTTCAGAATTTTTTTGTCTCCAAGCTTTGCTTTTTTAACAGATTATTTTGCATGCAGATGATCTTAGCTTATGAATTCTTTGAATTCTAACATGGTATCAGAGCCTTGTTGCTGCTGCCCATTCCTGAGTTTTTGAATTTTTTGGAGCTCCGAGGGTTTCAAGTTTTTTCTCTCAAATTTTAGTGGATTTTAGGAGGATTTATTTTTTGGAGCACTTTGGGCAAAAACTTACATCTGGGTTGCATCCAGAATGCCCCAAAACCCCCATTTCCATATAAGGCGCATCCTATTTGGACAAAGTTGAAATTTGGGCCCTATTTTCGAATGCACGGCCCTTGGCACATTTTATGAGGCAAAAATCTACCTCAATTTTGATGCCACCTTGATTTCTATGCTGCCTTGATTTTGATGATGCCTCAAAATCCATGCCCAGCATTGCATGGAGGAGAGAGAAAATGTTTTTTTCTAATTTTTGCATGTTTTTTTGTATGTAAAAAAATAGGTAAAAAATCTGTCTCAATTTTCGTGTCACTGATGTTAGCGGTCACAGGTCTAACAATGTGGTTAAATTTGACAGCCACCAACCCATCATACAGCTTGGCCTTTTTTTTCATAATGACTACCTTGTGGATTTTTTCTCATATCTTGAGCAAACAGAGGCATTTTTTGCCAAACAAGATATTGATAGAAAGTTCATTCTGAGGCCGATCTGATTTTTCCAGTTTGATTATTTGATTTTACCGACTTGTAGGGTTTTTTCCAAACAAATTTAGGGTTCCATTTTGTGCTCCAGTCACTATATCTTTCTCCTCTAGACTTCATTTTTCGACTTCCACATGGCGTCAGAAAGATGGTTTTGTCCTCTTTCTTCTTGTATGGGACTCATTACCATAATCTGCTCCATGTATCTTTCATTCGATTTTTTTTTTTATGGAATTTTGGTGGATATCTTGGATGTTTCGGGTCCTCAGATCATTTTATATGCATGGGATGACTCCTTGTTAGTTGTTAGCCATGTTTATACATATTTTTGTCATTCTTGGATATTGTATACATCTATTTCTATCGCATTTCTTTTTTTGTAAACGCACTGAAATAAAGTGTCATCTGATGTATGTTTGGGATCTTGCACATTTTGTGCTTGATTGTACTCCCACTATATTATAAAGTGTCATGGGGGGTTGATGTTTTCCTTGTTTTTCATCTACCTTTGTCAAGTGAGTTTTCCTTCCATGACATTAGCCTCATTATGTGTGCCAAGTGAGTGTTCCTTCTACGACACCATCTTTTATATGTGTTTGTGCGTTCTTCATCATGCAGTGTTTCTTGGTAGTTTATTTTAGTGTATCTGTCATACCTCTCCCTGCTCATCATTATGGGGGTATCTCTTGTTGGTTCTAATGCTTCCTTGGTTCGATTGATCATCTCTTCACACTTTGTTTATAGTCTTCTCTACCTGATCATGTTCTATTATAGTGGAGGCTCCAGTAGTTATTTTTTGACAGTGTTTGTAGTTTCATGCTTCAGAGGTGTTCTACATGTTCTTTCTTTGTTCCTATTTTCTGGGACATTCTCTAGTTTGGAGGCTTCTTCAATCCTTCACTAGGCTTCATCTCTTTTTGAAGAGGGGTTTTTCCCACTGGTTTTTCCCATTTTATCCTCTTTACAGATATTTTTTTGTACTTGGGTACCTGATCAGTCCTTGTTATTGGGACCCATTTTCTGCTTTCAGTAGTTATTTCTAGGTTTTTTGCTTCTCCCTAACTTTATCTTAAGGGGGGTATTAGAGTAATAAAGTGATTCCACTTATTAATTAAATCATCTTTATTTAATTATTAAGTCACTTATTATTCTATATTTCACTTAAGCTAAACTTTAGGCATATAATAATTAATTATTTTATTAATTATTATTATGCAACCTAGATTTTTTCCCTTTAGGGTTTTTATTTTAGGTTTTCGATCACCTTCATAAGGTTTGATCTCTTTGTATTTTGTATTCCCTCTTTGAATGAATATCTTGTCTTTCAGAACTTTTTTGTCTCCAAGCTTTTCTTTTGTAATAGGTTATTTTGCATGCAGATGATCTTGGCTTATGAATTCTTTAAATTCTAACAAATAATCATTGTAAGGTTTTATCACACATTTTTACATCATTGGTAAATTACATGAATCAATTAAATTGGAAAAATAATGTAAGTACTAAATTTTATTTTGTAGCTTGAAGTCTTGAAAGAACCAGCAAAGGCCTCCTCATGAACAATTCACATTTATCTTCAACTGAGTTTACCAAGCGGTTGTACCACGACCACGAAGAACCTTGGGAATAACTTCTTTATTATTTTAAGAGAGGAAATTGGATCTCAAATTCCTAACAATTGACTTGTGTAAAAATAACGTTCAATAGAAGTGGTGCTAGAAGGAGGGACCAAGGCATAAAGTTGGATAACATCAGATATTTCTCACCAGAATAGTTTGAATGAGTGCTTAGGTCATCTCCAAAGAGAGGCAAGTTCCTTGAACTCACCCATCATCACAAAGCTCACAGTGACAAAGGAAAGTCAAGGGGAAATCCCCCTCACCACCACACTGAGCCACAAAATCCAAAAAAAATCACACATCGCTGCCTTGACTGTCACCGATGCCATAAACCAAAATTAGAACTTAAAACAGCCTCATCCAATTGCCTTCTTTGCTAACGCTCAAAGCTCGCCACTAAAATTCATTAGGTAGCTTCATGAATTACCCAAAAATCATGAGAATTTTTTCACTCGTTTTGTATACAAAGAATCACGGACAGTCAAGGAACACATATGTGCCTTCAAAAAAATTTGCAACCGTAAAGAGATTTCTCACCAAGATGTCGTATGTCACCTATTCCCATACACTCTAGGGGAGTTTGCATACAAATGGTACCTAAACTTACCACATGGGTCTATCTCTACATGGCTTGAGTTTGAAACCAAATTTCTAAACCAATTTAAGTTGTATGTAGATTCGTCCACAACGCATCACCAGTTCATAACAATGAGGAAAGACTCCAAGGATCCCATTCCTATGTTCAATCATCATTTTCATAAGATGCATAAAAAATTGGAAGCTCCTTACACTATACCAGAGGCATACATTATACAAGTTTACCTTAAAGCCCTGGACCCTTTCACTTCAATTTTTTAAGGAGACTTCCCCCCGCAGATAGAGACACGATGGTAAAGGTGTACAGCAAAGCCATAATGTTTACGCAACAAATGGATCCGCAAGAAGGGAACTTTGGTACCATGCCTACCGTGGGTAACATCATTGTTGCACATCAAATTTTAGTGACCAATCAAGCTCTGGCCACCCACACGCCTTTGCTGAACCCAATTCTAGCACAACCACTCACTGCTCAACCACCATCGATTACTTACCCAGGTAATGAGGCCCATAAGACAGATTTCTTCAAGAAATAGATTGTGCCTCCAATTGAACTTGATAATCACCTAGCCTTTATGTTGGATGTCGTAAAGAAAAACCTATCTCAAATCACCAATGAGCTCACTAGGATGAAGTTTAATCCCTCCCAAAACCAAAGTGGATACCAATGGAATCATGCTACTCTTAATTCCTATCCTCAAAATCAAAATTAGAGTTTCAATACCTACAACAATAATGAAAATTTGTAGGATAAACAATTTGGGCAAAAAAGGCCTAATAGACCTTGTAACACTCGACCCAAAAATGGTATCATACCTATGGATAATTCTAATACCTATGAGATTGCAGATGCAAATTGTGTCAGGGATCCAAATCCACACCAAGGCAATGATGGATGTAGAAGCAACCCTTATAGTCAACATCTTCAAAATCTGGAGGAACCACCTGTCTGTTAGAATGAATTTAGAATAACTGAGAGGGGAGGAGTGAATCAGTTATCCTCAGGTCTAGATGTAGAAATTAAAAAACTTTCTATACTTCAGATCTACTTGGCAGCAGTAGCATAAATCAACAACTTTAATCATGCAGTTTACTATTAATTGAAATTAGCTTGTAGTAACATAACAGTAAAGAAAACCATACGCATTCACACAAGTTGACACAAGTATTTAAAGTGGAAACCCAATATGGGAAAAACCACCAGTAACATGCTACCAAGTTTTCACTCTTTTAAAGTGATGCCTTGTGAGGAGCCAATCCTATTAAAGGTTACAATAACACACTGCTAGGTGTGACCTGGTTAAAGGATTTAATCAACCTGTCAGGAGTGGCCTTATTAGAGGACTTAGAACATTCCAATTTGAATGTCACCTTGTTAGAGGATTTATACAAATGACTGTTAAGTCAACCTTGTTAAAGGATTTAACTGATACAATGGTAAGAAAGTAATCAGCAGTTGTGATATGGTACATACAACTTACTTTGCAAATTTAGATCCAATTACAGCTCTGATGTTAACTTACTGGATAGCCTGCATTGTCATTTCAACCTTCTGATCTTCTTGGAAATCCTACAAGCAATCACATATGCAACACTCTACCTCTGCCTTTGCCTTCTCTACTAGATCATGCTAAACAGTAAATCAACTATGTTGTCATGCCCTAAAATTTACAACCAAAATGCAGCAATTTTTATTTTCTTATTTTTTTATTTTTATGGTAGATTTAATTCTAAACTTAATGCTTTAACGTGACCTAGAAACATGGAATATTGTTAAACCTAATTAAGTTAAACTATAATAGTTTGAAAGCACTATATAGAAACTAAAAGATAAACATTTCAACGATTTAATTAATTGAATTAAATAAGGGAGCAAACTCTTAGGACTAATTTATTAATATTGATTGAATTACAAATTTTGATAGGTAAAGACCCAACAACAACAACAACAACAACAACAATAATAATAATAATAATAATGTACAAACGAGATTTCTTCATTTATCATTGAAAATACTTAGAAATCAAAATGTCGACTTGGATGTTTAATTATACTTGATTTAATGGGAGAGATTAAGGAACCAAGACTTGAGTAACTAAATGATTAATTTATTGGATCTGTATTTAAAATGAATATTGATATCTTTAAATTAATTGGAGTAAATTTTCTACTCCATTAAAGTAGTGACCCCTTTAAGATTTATTTACTAATAATTTTATCTAAATATAATATTGAATTGAACTTCTAGTGGATTGTTTACCTTATTGGAAGAAAGTTTTGGACAAATGATCAACTTGATTATTAATTGATATTATTGTAAAATCAAACATCTATACACTTTTGAATTTCTCAATGAGATCTATTATTGACCTGGGATATTTAATTATTCATTGAATTCATATTTAAAAGGAAATACAATTTAGTTTAAGATTCTAAATTAAATATTGAAGAAGGGATTTTTAAAAAAATGTTTACCTAAACCTTTTAAGGTATTCAGGTTAATACTATTTAGTAGAAAACTTATGGATATGTTAAACCATTAAGCTTTTACAAATTTACTATTCAAAACACGTCTCCAAACTTTATTATAAGTGATAGAACGAATGTTATGAGACAACTTTATACATTCTTCCACACACAATGAATAACCCCTGAGGTTATCATATACCTCTCTGTCTAGGTCAGATAAATCTTTTGCTGCTTAAACAAGATCGTAGATCTTAGGTTAGGTCAGATCCAACAGATCATCCCATCTTTGCATTACATTTACTTCTCCAAAGTAGTCTCTAATTAAATCTTGAA
>JAGRRI010032912.1:0-20465 GCA_018584345.1 Thuja plicata
ATTCCATATCACTATGTGAGAGATATGGTAGACAGGAAAATTATTAAACTAGTCTACATCAGCACTGAGGAACAAAATGCTGACATCTTCACTAAATCCCTTGCAAGGGTGAAGATAGAATTCTTCCAAAATAAAATTGGTTTGATCAAAATATGAACTATTAATGTACATTTCATTCATGAATATATATATATATATAAATTTTTTGAAATATTTCAAATTTTGTGAAGATGACGATCTTCTGTTTATCGTTTCTATTTTAGGGTGATGATCTTGACAATAGAAACAAGGTCTCAAGATAGACTCCCGAAAGGGGTTGAGCCGGATTGGTCCGGACATCTTGTTACTAAAATTATCACTTGTGTATAACAATTATTTAAGATAGACTCCCGAAAGGGGTTGAGCCGGATTGGTCCGGACATCTCAAATATGTATATTGTTATAAGTGATAAATTATCATGATATGACATTTTGAATTAAGTCATATATTATGATATGGAAATTATATTAAATTGGTAAACTCTCTCTCAAGAGGGAGTGTTGAAATATGTTCGTTCGTGTTTACTAAAACGACATTAACAAACTATTATATATATATATATATAATAAGATATAGAATATATATTAAATTAAATATATAATATATATTAAATAATAATCATATTCATATATATATATATAACAAAATAATAAATAAACAAATATTAATCGACAACATTAATACATAAACATGTCTTAATATATTGTCATGATACCTATCGTGACTATTATACATAAACAGTCACGATACTATCGTGACTATTCATGTATGACAGTCACGATAAAGTATCGTGACTGTTAATACTCCTTTTTATTACTGTCGACTGTTATAATATAACAGTGACCACATTAATTAAGACACATGTTATCAACAGTCGCTATTTACAATGAGACATGACTGTTGTCGATACCTATTCAATTTAATATATATAGTTGATATTCGTTGTACAATCAATCAATCACAACACCAATTGTATTCTACAGCAAATATCAACTATCTATATACATTAGTTTTATAATATCTTCCGATCTAATTTTCTTAACATGGTTGACTGATTTGGTGATGTGGAACCTCAGAATGACTTGTTAGGAGATTGTAGATCATTATCAATGAACGATTGACCGATTTGGCAATGTGGAACCTTAGAATGACATGTTATCAGATTGTAGCTCATTATCAATGAATGGTTAACTGATTCAATGATGTGGAACCTCAGAACAACTTGTTATGAGATTACAGCTCATTATCATCGAACGGTTGACCGATTTGATAATCTACAACATCAAAATGGCTTGTTATGAGATTACAACTCATTATCAGTGAACAGTTGACTGATTCAGTGATGTGGAACCTCAGAACAACTTGTTATGATATTACAACACATTATCAATGAGCAGTTGACCAATTCGGTGATCTAGAACCTCAGAATGGCTTGTTATGAGATTATAGCTCATTATCAGTGAATGGTTGACCGATTCGGCGATCTAGAACCTCAGAACGGCTTGTTATGAGATTATAGCTCATTATCAACATACGATTGACTAATTCGGTGATGTGGAACCTTAGAATGACTTGTTATGAGATTGTAGCTCATTATCAATGAACGGTTGACTGATTTGGTGATGTGGAACCTCAGAATGACTTGTTATGAGATTGTAGCTCATTATCAAAGAATGATTGACCGATTCAGCGATGTTGAACCTTAGAATGACTTGTTATGAGATTACAGCTCATTATCAGTGAAGGGTTGACCGATTCCGTTATCTAGAACCTCAGAATGGCTTGTTATGAGATTACAACTCATTATCAGTGAACGGTTGACCGATTCAGCAATGTGGAACCTCAAAATAGCTTGTTATGATATTATAACTCATTATCAACAAACGGTTGACCGATTTAGGGATCTAGAACTTTAGAATGGCTTGTTATGAGATTATAACTCATTATCAGCGAACGGTTGACCGATTCAGTGATGTGGAACCTCAGAACAACTTGTTATGAGATTGTAGCTCATTATCAATGAACGGTTGACCGATTCAGCGATGTGAAACCTCAGAATAGTTTGTTATGAGATTATAGCTCATTGTCAATGAACAGTTGACCGATTTGGTGACCTAGAACCTAAGAATGGCTTGTTATGAGATTACAGCTCATTATCAGTGAACGATTGCCCGATTCAGCGATGTGAAACCTCAAAATAGCTTGTTATGAGATTACAGCTTATTATCAGTGAATGGTTGACCAATTAAGTGATCTAGAACCTCAGAACAGCTTGTTATGAGATTATAGCTCATTATCAGTGAACGGTTGACTGATTTGGCAATGTGGAACCTTAGAATGACTTGTTATGAGATTGTAGCTCATTATCAATGAATGGTTGACTGATTTGATGATATGGAACCTCATAATGGCTTGTTATTAGATTACAGCTCATTATCAGTGAATGGTTGACCGATTCGGTGATCTAGATCTGTAGAATGACTTGTTATGAGATTACAACTAATTATCAGCGAACGGTTGACCAATTCAACGATGTGGAACCTTAGAATGACTTTTTATGAGATTGTAGCTCATTTTTAATGAATGGTTGACCAATTAGGTGATGTGGAACCTCAGAATGACTTGTTATGAGATTTTAGCTCATTACCACTAAATGGTTGACTGATTCAGTGATGTGGAACCTTCGAATGGCTTGTTATGAGATTATAGCTCATTATCAGTGAAGAGTTGACTGATTCAACGATCTAGAACCTTAGAATAGCTTTTTATGAGATTACAGCTCATTATCAGTGAATGGTTGACCGATTCGGCAATGTGGAACCTCAGAATGACTTGTTTTGAGATTGTAGCTCATTATCGATGAATGGTTGACCAATTTGGCATTGTGGAACCTCACAATGACTTTTCTAAGATTGTAGCTCATTATCAATGAATGGTTGACCGATTATGTGATGTGGAACCTCAAAATGGCTTGTTATGAGATTACAACTCTTTATCAATGAATGGTTGACTAATTCGGTAATCTAGAACCTCAGAATGGCTTGTTATGAGATTATAGCTCATTATCAGTGAACGATTGACTAATTCAGTGATGTGGAACCTCACAATAGCTTGTTATGAGATTACAACTCATTATCAACAAATGGTTGACTAATTCGATGATCTAGAACCTCAGAAGGGCTTGTTATGAGATTATAACTCATTATTAGCAAATGTTTGACCAATTTGGTGATGTGGAACCTCAGAACAACTTGTTATGAGATTGCAGCTCATTATCAATGAGTGGTTGACTGATTCAGTGATGTGGAACCTTAGAATGACTTGTTATGAGATTGTAGCTCATTATCAATGAATGGTTGACCGATTCGACGATAAAGAACCTCAGAATGGCTTGTTATGAGATTACAGCTCATTATCAATGAACGGTTGACCGATTCGGCGATCTAGAACCTCATAACGACTTATTATGAGATTATAGCTCATTATCAGTGAATGGTTGACTGATTCGGTGATGTGGAACCTAAGAATGACTTGTTATAAGATTGTAGCTCATTATCAATGAATAGTTGACCGATTTAGCGATGTGGAACCTCAGAATGACTTGTTATGAGATTGTAGCTCATTATCATGAATGATTGACTGATTCGGTGATGTGGAACCTCAGAATGGCTTGTTATGAGCTTTCAGCTCATTATGAGTGAACGGTTGACCGATTCAGCGATCTAAAACCTCAAAATGGCTTGTTATGAGATTACAGTTCATTATCAGCAAATAGTTGACCAATTCGGCGATGTGGAACCTCAGAGTGACTTGTTATGAGATTATAGCTTGTTATTAATGAATGGTTAACATATTTGGTGATGTGGAACCTCAGAATGACTTGTTGTGAGATTGTAGCTTATTATCAATGAATGGTTGATCGATTCGGTGATGTGGAACCTCAGAATGCCTTATTATGAGATTATAGCTCATTATTAATGAATGGTTGACCGATTAGGCAATCTAGAGTCTCAGAATAGCTTGTTATTAGATTACTGCTTATTATTAGTGAATGATTGACTGATTCGATGATGTGGAACCTTAGAATAGCTTGTTATGAGATTATAGCTTATTATCAATGAATAGTTGACTGATTCGGCGATCTAGAACCTCAGAATGGCTTGTTATGAGATTATAACTCATTAATAGCGAACGGTTGACTGATTCAGTGATGTGGAACCTCAGAACAACTTGTTATAAGATTTTAAATCATTATCAATGAACGGTTGACCGATTTGATGATGTGGAACCTCAGAATAGCTTGTTATGAGATTACAACTCATTATCAATGAACAGTTGACCGATTTGGCCATCTAGAACCTCAGAATAGCTTTTTATGAGATTGTAGCTCATTATCAATAAACGACTGACTGAGTCAGTGATGTGGAACCTCATAATAGCTTATTATGAGATTACAGCTTATTATCAGTGAACTATTGACCAATTTGGTGATCTAGAACCTCAAAATAGCTTGTTATGAGATTACAGCTCATTATTAGTGAATAGTTGACCGATTCGATAATGTGGAACCTTACAATGACTTGTAATAAGATTGTAGCTCATTATCAATGAATGGTTGACCGATTCGGCGATATGGAACTTCAGAACAACTTGTTATGAGATTTTAGCTCATTATGAATGAATGGTTGACCGATTCAGCAATGTGGAACCTAAGAATGGCTTGTTATGAGATTATAGCTCATTATCAATAAATAGTTGATCGATTTGGTGATCTAGAATCTCAGAATGGCTTGTTATGAGATTAGAGCTCATTATCAATGAACAGTTGACCAATTCGGTGATGTAGAACCTCAGAATAGCTTGTTATGAGATTACAGCTCATTATCAGTGAATGGTTGACTGATTTGGTGATCTATAGCCTCAGAATGACTAGTTATTAGATTATAGTTCATTATCAATGAATGGTTGACCGATTCCACGATGCGGAACCTCAGAACAACTTGTTATGAGATTGTAGCTCATTATCAATGAACAATTGACCAATTCGGCAATGTGGAACTTTAGAATGACTTATTATGAGATTGTAGCTCATTATCAATGAACGGTTGACCGATTTAGTGATGAGGAATCTCAAAATGGCTTGTTATGAGATTATAGCTCATTATCAATGCATGCTTAACCGATTTGGCAATCTAGAACCTCAGAACGGCTTGTTATGAGATTACATCTCATCATCACCAAATGGTTGACCGATTTGGTGATGTGGAACCTCAGAATAGCTTGTTAAGAGATTACAACTCATTATTAGTGAACGGTTGACTAATTCGGCGATCTAGAATGTTAGAATGGCTTATTATGAGATTATAACTCATTATCAGCAAGTAGTTGACCGATTCGACAATCTAGAACCTCAAAATGGCTTGTTATGAGATTACAGCTTATAATCAGTGAACGGTTGACTGATTCAGCGATGTGGAACCTCAGAATAGCTTTCTATGAGATTACAGCTCATTATCAACAAATAGTTGACCGATTCAGTGATGTGAACCTCAGAATGGCTTGTTATGAGATTACAGCACATTATCAGCGAACGGCTAACCGATTCAACAATCTAGAACCTCACAACGGCTTTTTATGAGATTATAGTTCATTATCAGCAAACGATTGACCGATTCGATAATCTGGAACCTAAGAATGGCTTGTTATGAGATTACAGCTCATTATCAGTGAATGGTTGACCGATTCAGTGATCTAGAACCTTTGAATGGCTTGTTATGAGATTACAACTCATTATTAGCAAACAGTTGACCGTTTCAGCCAGGTGGAACCTTAGAATGACTTGTTATGAGATTGTAGCTCATTATCAATAAATGGTTGACCGATTCGGCGATGTGGAACCTCAAAATAGCTTGTTATGAGATTACAGCTCATTATCAGTGAATTGTTGACCGATTCAATGATCTAGAACCTCATAATGGCTTGTTATGAGATTATAGCTCATTATCAGAGAACGGTTGACCGATTTAGTGATGTGAAACCTTAGAACAACTTGTTATGAGATTGTAGCTCATTATCAATGAACGATTGACTGATTCGGTGATGTGGAACCTTAGAACAACTTGTTATGAGATTGTAGCTGATTATCAATGAACGGTTGACCGATTCAGTGATGTGGAAGCTTAGAACGGCTTGTTATGAGATTACAACTCATTATCAATGAACGGTTGACTGATTTGACCATCTAGAACCTCAGAATAGCTTGTTATGAGATTATAGCTTATTATCAGCAAATGGTTGACCAATTCAGTGATGTGGAACCTCAGAACAAGTTGTTATGAGATAATAGCTCATTATCAAAGAATAGTTGACTGATTCAGCAATCTAGACTCTCAGAACAACTTGTTATGAGATTACAACTAATTATCAGCAAACAGTTGACCGATTTGGTGATCTAGAACCTCAGAATGGCTTGTTATGAGATTACAGCTCATAATCAATGAACGGTTGACCGATTCAGCAATGTGGAACCTCAGAATAGCTTGTTATGAGATTACAACTCATTATTAGAAAACAGTTGACCGATTTGGCGATGTGAAACCTCAAAATGGCTTATTATGAGATTAGAGCTCATTATCAGTGAATAGTTGATTGATTCGGCGATCTAGAACCTCAGAACAGCTTGTTATGAGATTACAACTCATTATCAGCAAACGATTCAACGATGTGGAACCTTAGAATGGCTTGTTATAAGATTACAGCTCATTATCAGTGAATGGTTGACCGATTTGGCAATCTAGAACCTTAGAATGGCTTGTTATGAGATTACAACTCATTATTAGCAAACGGTTGACCGATTCGGTGATGTCGAACCTTAGAATAACTTGTTATGAGATTATAGCTCATTATCAATGAACGGTTGACTGATTCGGCAATGTGGAATGTCAGAATGACTTGTTATGAGATTATAGCTCATTATCAATGAACGGTTGACCGATTCAGTGATCTAGAACCTCAGAATGGCTTGTCATGAGATTATAGCTAAGTATCAGTGAATAGTTATCCGATTTGGCAATGTGGAACCTTAGAATAGCTTGTTATGAGATTACAGCTCATTATCAGTGAATGGTTGGCTGATTCAGTGATCTAGAACCTCAGAATGGCTTGTTATGAGATTACAGCTCATTATCAATGAACGGTTGACCGATTCAGCGATGTGGAACCTCAAAATAGCTTATTATGAGATTATAGCTCATTATCAGTGAATGGTTGACTGATTTGGCGATCTAGAACCTCAGAATAGCTTGTTATGAGATTACAACTTATTATCAGTGAATAGTTGACCGATTTGGTAATGTGGAACCTCAGAATAGCTTTTTATGAAATTATAGCTCATTATCAGCGAACGGTGACTGATTCGGTGATCTAGAACATTAGAATGGCTTGTTATGAGATTACAGCTCATTATTAGTGAACAGTTGACCAATTCGGCGATGTGGAACCTCAAAATAGCTTGTTATGAGATTACAGCTCATTATCAGTTAATGGTTGACCGATTCGGTGATCTAGAATGTTAGAACGACTTGTTATGAGATTACAACTCATTATTAGCAAATAGTTGACCGATTCGGTGATGTGGAACCTCAGAACAACTTGTTATGAGATTGTAGATCATTATTAATGAACAGTTGATCAATTCAATGATGTGGAACCTCAGAATAGCTTGTTATGAGATTACAGCTCATTATCAATGAACGGTTGACTGATTTGGTGATCTAGAACCTCAGAACAGCTTGTTATGAGATTACTCCTCATTATTAGCGAATGGTTGACTGATTCGATGATGTGGAGCCTCAGAATAGCTTGCTATGAAATTACAGCTCATTATCAGCGAACGGTTGACATATTCAGCGATCTAGAAACTTAGAATGGCTTGTTATGAGATTACAGCTCATTATTAGCAAATAGTTGACTGATTCGGTGATATGGAACCTTAGAATGACCTGTTATAAGATTATAGCTCATTATCAATGAATGGTTGACCGATTTTGTGATGTGGAACCTCAGAATGGCTTGTCATTAGATTACAGCTCATTATCAGTGAACAGTTGACTGATTTGGTGGTCTAGAACCTCAGAACGGCTTGTTATGAGATAACAGCTTGTTATCAATGAACGATTGACTGATTCAATGATGTGGAACCTAAGAATGACTTGTGATGAGATTGTAGCAAATTATCAATGAACGATTGACCGATTCGGTGATGTGGAACCTTAGAATGACTTGTTATCAGAACGGTTGACTAATTCGGCGATTTAGAACTTCAGAATGGCTTATTATAAGATTATAGCTCATTATCAGTGAATGGTTGACTGATTCATCGATGTGGAACCTCAGAATGACTTGTTATGAGATTGTAACTCATTATCAATGAAAGGTTGATCGATTCGGCAATGTGGAAACTCAGAATGACTTGTTATTAGATTGTAGCTCATTATCAATGAACGGTTGACTGATTCAGCGATGTGGAACCCCAGAATGACTTGTTATGACATTACAGCTCATTATCAATGAACGGTGACCGATTTGATGATCTAAAACCTTAGAATGACTTGTTATGAGATTACAGCTCATTATCAGTGAATGGTTAACCAATTCGGAGATGTGGAACCTCAGAATAGCTTGTTATGAGATTACAACTCATTATCAGTGAACGGTTGACCGATTCGGTGATCTAGAACCTCAGAATGGCTTATTATGAGATTACAACTCATTATCAGCGAATGGTTGACCGATTCAGCGATGTGAAACCTTAGAATAACTTGTTATGAGATTGTAGCTCATTATCAATGAATGGTTGACCGATTTGGCGATGTAGAACCTCAGAACGGCTTGTTATGAAATTACAACTCATTATCAATGAACGGTTGACCAATTCGGTGATCTAGAACCTCAGAATGACTTGTTATGATATTAGAGCTCATTATCAGTGCATGGTTAACCAATTTGGTGATGTAGAACCTCAAAATAGCTTGCTATGAGATTACAGCTCATTATCAGTGAACGGTTGACCAATTCGGTGATCTAGAACCTCAGAATAGCTTGTTATGAGATTACAGCTTATTATTAATGAACAGTTGACCGATTCGGTGACATGGAACCTTAGAATGACTTGTTATGAGAATATAGCTCATTATCAAAGAATGGTTGACCGATTTAGAAATGTGGAACCTCAGAATGACTTGTTATGAGATTGTAGCTCATTATCAATGAACAGTTGACCGATTTGGCGATGTGGAACCTCAGAATGGCTTGTTATCAGATTAGAGCTCATTATTAGTGAACGGTTGACCGATTCAGTGATCTAGAACCTCACAGTAGCTTGTTATGAGATTACAACTCATTATTAGTGAATAGTTGACTGATTCAGGGATGTGGAACCTCAGAATGACTTATTCTGAGATTGTAGCTCATTATAAATAAATGGTTGACTAATTCGGCAATGTGGAACCTCAGAATGACTTGTTATAAGATTGTAGCTCATTATCAATGAATGGTTGACTGATTCGGCGATGTGGAACCTCAGAATGACTTGTTATGAGATTAAAGCTCATTATCAATGAACGGTTAACCGATTCAGTGATCTAAAACCTCAGAATAGCTTGTTATGAGATTATAGCTCATTATCAGTGAACGGTTGACCGATTTGGCAATGTGGAACCTCATAATAGCTTGTTATGAGATTATAGCTCATTATCAGTGAACGGTTGACCGATTCAGTGATCTAGAACCTCAGAATAGCTTGTTATGAGATTACAACTCATTATCAGTGACCAGTTGCCCGATTCGGTGATGTGGAACTTCAGAACAACTGTTATGACATTGTAGCTCATTATTAATGAACGGTTGACTGATTCGGTGATGTGAAACCTCAAAACAACTTGTTATGTGATTACAGCTCATTATCAATGAATGGTTGACCGATTCCTTGATCTAGAACCTCAGAATAGCTTGTCATGAGATTACAACTCATTATTAGTGAATGGTCGAGCGATTCAGCGAGTTACAACCTCAAAATAGCTTGTTATGAGATTACAACTTATTATTAGTGAATGATTGACCAATTTAGCATTTTAGAACCTTAGAACGGCTTGTTATGATATTACAACTCATTATCAGCAAATAGTTGACCTATTTGGCGATGTGCAACCTCAGAATGACTTGTTGTGACATTGTAGCTCATTATCAATGAATTTTTGACCGATTCGATGATGTGGAACCTCAAAATGGCTTGTTATGAGATTATAGCTCATTATCAATGAACGGTTAACCGATTCGGCAATCTAGAACCTCAGAATGGCTTGTTATGAGATTATAACTCATTATCAGAAAATAGTTGACCAATTTGGTGATGTGGAACCTCAAAATAGCTTGTTATGAGATTATAGCTCATTATCAGTGAACGGTTGACCGATTTGGTGATCTAGAACCTCACAACGGCTTGTTATGAGATTACAACTCATTATCAGTGAACGGTTGATTGATTCAGTTATGTAGAACCTCAAAACAAGTTGTTATGATATTGTAGCTCATTATCAATGAATGATCGACCGATTTGGCGATGTGGAACCTCAAAATGGCTTGTTATGAGATTATAGCTCATTATCAATGAACAGTTGACCAATTCAGCGATCTAGAACCTCAGTATGGCTTATTATGAGAATACAGCTCATTATTAGTGAATGGTTGACTGATTCGGTGATGTGCAACCTCAAAATAGCTTTTTATGATATTACAGCTCATTATCAGCGAACGATTGACTGATTCAGCGATCTAGAACCTCAGAATGGCTTGTTATGAGATTACAACTCATTTTCAGTGAACGGTTGATCGATTCAGCGATGTGGAACCTTAGAATGATTTACTATGAGATTGTAGCTCATTATCAATGAACAATTGACTGATTTGGCAATCTGGAACCTCAGAATGGCTTGTTATGAGATTACAGCTCATTATCTGTGAACAGTTGACTGATTCGGTGATCTAGAACCTCAAAATGGCTTGTTATGAGATTACAGCTCATTATCAGTGAACGGTTGACCGATTCGGTGATGTGGAACCTCAGAATAAATTGTTATGAGATTGTAGCTCATTATCAATGAACGATTGACCAATTCAGCGATGTGGAACCTCAGAATGACTTGTTATGAGTTTGTAGCTCATTATCAATGAATGGTTGACCGATTCGGTGATGTGAAACCTCAGAATGGCTTGTCATAAGATTACAACTCATTATCAGTGAATAGTTGACCAATTCGACAATCTAAAACCTAAGAATGGCTTGTTATAAGATTATAGCTCATTATCAGCAAACAGTTGACCAATTCTATGATGTGGAACCTCAAAATGACTTGTTATGAGATTGTAGCTCATTATCAATGAAAGGTTGACCAATTTGATGATGTGGAACTTCAGAATGACTTGTTATGAGATTGTAGCTCATTATCAATGAATAGTTGACCAATTCGGTGATGTGGAATCTCAGAATGGCTTGTTATAAGATTATAGCTCATTATCAATAAACGGTTGACCGATTTAGTGATCTAGAACCTCAAAATGGCTTGTTATGAGATTACAGCTCATTATTAGTGAACGGTTGATTGATTCAGTGATGTGGAACCTTAGAACAGCTTGTTATGAGATTATAGCTCATTATCAGTGAACGGTTGACCGATTTGGTAATCTAGAACGTCAGAATGACTTGTTATGAGATTACAACTCATTATCAGTGAATGGTTGACCGATTCGGCGATGTGGAACCTCAGAACAACTTGTTATGAGATTATAGCTCATTATCAATGAATGGTTGACCGATTCGGCGATGTGGAACCTAAAAATGACTTGTTATGAAATTACAACTAATTATCAATGAACGGTTGACCAATTCGGTGATCTAAAACCTCAGAATGGCTTGTTATGAGATTACAGCTCATTATAAGTGAACGATTGACTGATTCAGCAATGTGGAACTTTAGAACAGCTTGTTATGAGATTACAGCTCATTATCAGTGAATGGTTGACCGATTCAGAGATCTACAACCTCATAATGGCTTGTTATGAGATTACAGCTCATTATCAGTGAATAGTTGAATGATTTGGTGATGTGAAACCTGAGAATGACTTATGAGATTGTAGCTCATTATCAATGAATGGTTGACCTATTTGGCAATCTAGAACCTCACAATGGCTTGTTATGAGATTACAACTCATTATTAGTAAATGGTTGACCGATTTGGCAATGTGGAACCTCAAAACAACTTGTTATGAGATTGTAGCTCATTATCAATGAACGGTTGACCGATTCGGTGATGTGAAACCTCAGAACAACTTATTATGGGATTATAGCTCATTATCAATGAATGATTGACTGATTCGATGATGTTGAACCTCTGAATGACTTGTTATGAGATTGTAGCTCATTATCAATGAATGATTGATCGATTCGGTGATGTTGAACCTCAAAATGGCTTGTTATGAGATTGTCGCTCATTATCAGTGAACGGTTGACCGATTGGGCGATGTTGAACCTCAGAATGGCTTGTTATGAGATTATAGCTCATTATCAGTGAACGGTTGACTGATTCAGCAATCTAGAACCTTAGAATGGCTTGTTATGAGATTGTAGCTCATTATCAGTGAACGGTTGACGAATTCAGTGATGTGGAACCTTAGAATGACATGTTATGAAATTGTAGCTCATTATTAATGAATAGTTAACTGATTCAGTGATGTGGAACCTCAGAATGACTTGTTATGAGATTGTAGCTCATTATCAGTGAATGGTTGACTGATTCAGTGATGTGGAACCTCAAAATAGCTTGTTATGAGATTATAGCTCATTATCAATGAACGGTTGACTGATTCAATGATCTAGAACCTCAGAACAGCTTGTTATGAGATTACACCTCATTATAAGTGAACAGTTGACTGATTCGGTGATGTGGAACCTCTAAACAACTTGTTATGAGATTATAGCTCATTATCAGTGAATGGTTGACCGATTTAGCGATCTAGAACCTCAGAATAGCTTGTTATGAGATTGCAACTCATTATCAGTGAGCGGTTGACCGATTCAGCGATGTGGAACCTCAGAATGACTTGTTATGAGATTGTAGCTCATTATCAATGAACGGTTGATGGATTCAGCGATGTGGAACCTTAGAATGGCTTGTTATGAGATTATAGCTCATTATCAGTGAATGGTTGACCGATTCGGTGATTTAGAACCTCAAAATAGCTTGTTATGAGATTACAGCTCATTATCAGTGAACGGTTGACCGATTCAGCGATATGGAACCTCAGAACAACTTGTGATGAGATTGTAGCTCATTATCAGTGAACGGTTGACCGATTCGATGATGTGGAACCTCAGAATGACTTGTTATGACATTGTTGCTTATTATCAATGAACCGTTGACCAATTCAGTGATGTGAAACCTTAGAATGGCTTGTTACAAGATTACAACTCATTATCTATAAATGGTTGACTGATTCAGTGATCTAGAACCTTAGAACTTCTTATGAGATTATAGCTCATTATCAGTGAACGGTTGACCGATTCAGTGATGTGGAACCTCATAAGAGATTGTTATGAGATTACAGCTCATTATCAGTGAATGGTTGACCGATTTGGTGATCTAGAACCTTAGAATGACTTGTTATGAGATTATAGCTCATTATCAGTAAATAGTTGACCAATTTGGTGATGTGGAACCTTAGAATGACTTGTTATCAGACTGTAGCTCATTATCAATGGACAATTGACCGATTCGGCAATCTGGAACCTCAGAATGACTTATTATGGGATTGTAGCTTATTATCAATAAATGGTTGACCGATTTAGCGATGTGGAACCTCAGAATAGCATTTTATAAGATTACAGCTCATTATCAATGAACGGTTGACCAATTCAGTGATCTAGAACCTTAGAACAACTTGTTATGAGATTATAGCTCATTATCAGTGAATGGTTGACCGATTCGGTGATGTGGAACCTCAAAATAGCTTGTTATGAGATTACAGCTCATTATCAGTGAATGATTGATCGATTTGGTGATCTAGAACCTTAGAATGGCTTGTTATGAGATTGCAACTCATTATCAGTGAACAATTGACTGATTCAGCGATGTGGAACCTTAGAATGACTTGTTATGAGATTGTAACTCATTATAAATGAACAGTTTACCGATTCGGCAATATGGAATATTAGAACGGCTTGTTATGAGATTAGAGCTCATTATCAATGAACGGTTGACTGATTCGGCAATCTAAAACCTCAGAATGGCTTGTTATGAGATTACAACTCATTATCAGCAAATGGTTGACTGATTCAGCGATTTGGAACCTCAGAATGACTTGTTATGAGATTGTAGCTCATTATCAGTGAATGGTTGATCGATTCGGCGATCTAGAACTTTAGAACGACTTGTTATGAGATTATAACTCATTATAAGCAAATGGTTGACTGATTCGGTGATGTAGAACCTCAGAATGACTTATTATGAGATTATAGTTCATTATCATTGAATGGTTGACCGATTCAGTGAAGTGGAACCTCAGAATGGCTTGTTATGAGATTACAGCTCATTATTAGTGAATGGTTGACCAATTCAGTGATCTAGAACCTCAGAATAGCTTGTTATGAGATTATAGCTTATTATCAGGGAACGGTTGACCGATTCAGTGATGTGGAACTTCAAAATGACTTGTTATGAGATTGTAGCTCATTATTAATGAACGGTTGATTGATTCAGTGATGTGGAACCTCAGAATGACTAGTTATGAGATTGTAGCTCATTATCAATGAATCATTGACTGATTTGATGATGTGAAACCTCAGAATGGCTTGTTATGAGATTATAACTCATTATCAGTGAACAGTTGACCGATTTGGTGATCTAGAACCTCAGAATGGCTTGTTATGAGATTACAGCTCATTATATGTGAATGGTTGTCTAATTCGGCAATGTGGAACCTCAAAATGACTTGTTATGATATTGTAGCTCATTACCAATGAACGGTTGACCAATTCTGTGATGTGGAACCTAAGAATGGCTTGTTATAAGATTATAGCTTATTATCAATAAACGGTTGACTGATTCGGCGATCTAGAACCTTAGAATGGCTTGTTATGAGATTACAGCTCATTATCAGTGAACAGTTGACCGATTCAGTGATGTGAAACCTCAGAATGACTTGTTATGAGATTGTAGCACATTATCAAAGAATGGTTGACCGATTTAGTGATGTGGAACCTCAGAATGACTTGTTATGAAATTGTAGGTCATTATCAATGAATGGTTGACCAATTCAGCAATGTGGAACCTCAGAATGGATAGTTATGAAATTATAGCTCATTATCAATGAATGATTGATCGATTTGGTTATGTAGAACCTCAGAATAGCTTGTTATGAGATTACAACTCATTATCAGTGAATGGTTGACCGATTTGGTGATGTCAAACCTCAAAATAGCTTGTTATGAGATTACAGCTCATTATCAGCGAACGGTTGACCGATTCAATGATCTAGAACTTCAGAACAGCTTGTTATCAGATTACAACTCATTATCAGTGAACGATTGATTGATTCAGTGATGTGGAACCTTAGAACAACTTTTTATGAGATTGTAGCTCATTATTAATGAACAGTTAACTAATTTAGCAATGTGGAACCTTAGAACATATTGTCATGAGATTACAGCTCATTATCAATGAATGGTTGGCCTATTCGACAATCTAAAACCTCAGAATGGCTTGTTATGAGATTATAGCTCATTATCAGCAAATATTTGACTGATTTGGTGATGTGGAACCTCAAAATAACTTGTTATGAGATTGTAGCTCATTATCAATAAATAATTGACTAATTCAGTGATGTGGAACCTCAGAATGGCTTGTTATAAGATTGCAGCTCATTATCAATGAACGGTTGACCGATTTGGCGATCTAAAACCTCAAAATGGCTTGTTATGAAATTATAGCTCATTATCAATGAACAGTTGACCGATTCAGCGATGTGGAACCTTAGAATGACTTGTTATAAGATTGTAGCTCATTATTAATGAACGATTGACTGATTCAACGATATGGAACCTCAAAAGGGCTTGTTATGAGATTACAACTTATTATCAGTGAATGGTTGAGCAATTCGGTAATCTAGATCCTCATAATGGATTGTTATGAGATTATAGCTCATTACCAATGAACGGTTGATCGATTCGGCAATGTGGAACCTCAGAGTGACTTGTTATGAGATTATAACTCATTTTTAATGAAGGGCTGACCGATTTGGCAATGTGGAACCTCAGAATGTCTTGTTATGAGATTGTAGCTCATTATCAATGAACGATTGACCGATTCAGCAATGTGGAACCTTAGAACAGCTTGTTATGAGATTATAGCTCATTATCAGTGAACAGTTGACTGATTCAGTGATGTAGAACCTAAAAATGACTTTTTATGAGATTGTAGCTCATTATCAATGAACGGTTGACCTATTCGATGATGTGGAACCTCAGAATGACTTGTTATGAGATTGTAGCTCATTATCAATGAATGCTTGAGTGATTCGGTGATGTGAAACCTCAGAACAACTTGTTATGAGATTACAGCTCATTATCAATGAATGGTTGACCGATTCGGCAATCTAGAACCTCAGAATAGCTTGTTATGAGATTATAGCTCATTATTAATTAACAGTTGACCAATTCGGTGATCTGGAACCTCAGAATAGCTTGTTATGAGATTATAGCTCGTTATCAGTGAATGGTTGACCGATTCGATGATCTAGAACCTCAGAATGGATTGTTATGAGATTACAACTCATTATCAGTGAATGGTTGACCGATTCAGTGATGTGGAACCTCAGAACAACTTGTTATAAGATTGTAGCTCATTATTAATGAATGGTTGACCGATTCAGTGATGTGGAACCTCAAAATGGCTTGTTATGAGATTATAACTCATTATCAATGAATGGTTGACTGACTCGGCAATCTAGAACCTCAGAATGGCTTGTTATGAGATTACAGCTCATTATCAGTGAAAAAATGACCGATTCAATGATGTGGAACCTCAAAACAACTTGTTATGAGATTATAGCTCATTATTTGTGAACGGTTGATCGATTTGGCAATCTAAAACCTGAGAATGGCTTGTTATGAGATTACAGCTCATTATCAGTGAATATTTGACTGAGTCAGTGATGTGGAACCTTAGAATGACTTGTTATGAGATTATAGCTCATTATCAATTAATAGTTGACTGATTCGGCGATGTGGAACCTCAAAATGGCTTGTTATTAGATTATAGCTCATTATCAGTGAACTGTTGACCGATTCGAAGATCTAGAACCTCAGAACGACTTGTTATGAGATTACAACTCATTATCAGTGAATGGTTGACCAATTTGGTAATGTGGAACCTTAGAACAAGTTGTTACGAGATTGTAGCTCATTATCAATGAACGGTTGACCGATTAGGCGATGTGGAACCTTAGAATGACTTGTTATGAGATTGTAGCTCATTATCAATGAATGGTTGACCAATTTAGCGATGTAGAACCTTAGAATAGCTTGTTATTAGATTACAGCTCATTATCAGTGAACGGTTGACCGATTCAACGATCTAGAACCTTAGAATGGCTTGTTATAAGATTACAGCTCATTATCAGCGAATGGTTGACCGATTCAGTGATGTGGAACCTCAGAACACTTCTTATGAGATTATAGCTTATTATCAATGAATGGTTGACCGATTCAGTGATGTGGAACCTCAGAATGGCTTGTTATGAGATTACAGCTCATTATCAATGAATGATTGACTGATTTGACAATCTAGAATATTAGAATAGCTTGTTATGAGATTATAGCTCATTATCAGTGAACGGTTGACCAATTCGGTGATGTAGAACCTTAGAACAACTTGTTATGAGATTAGAGCTCATTATCAGTGAATGATTGATCAATTTAATGATCTAGAACCTTAAAATAGTTGTTTATGAGATTACAACTCATTATTAGTGAACGGTTGACCGATTTGGCAATGTGGAACCTTAGAATGACTTGTTATGAGACTGTAGCTCATTATCAATGAATGGTTGACCAATTCAGTGATGTGGAACCTTAGAACGGCTTGTTATAAGATTACAACTCATTATCAATGAATGATTGACTGATTCGGTGATCTAGAATGTTAGAATGGCTTGTTAAAAGATTACAGCTCATTATCAGCGAACGGTTGGTCTATTCGGCAATCTATAACCTCAGAATGGCTTGTTATGAGATTAGAGCTCATTATCAGCAAATGGTTGACTGATTTGGCAATGTGGAACCTTAGAATGACTTGTTATGAGATTGTAGCTCATTATCAATGAATGGTTGACCGATTCAGCGATGTGGAACCTCAGAATGGCTTATTATGAGATTACAGCTTATTATCAGTGAACAGTTGACTGATTCGGTGATGTAGAATATCAAAATAGCTTATTACGAGATTACAGCTCATTATCAGCAAATGGTTCACCTATTTGGCGATGTAAAATCTTAGAATGACTTGTTATGAGATTGCAGCTCATTATCAATGAACGGTTGACCGATTTGGTGATGTGGAACCTTAGAAGGACTTGTTATGAGATTGTAGCTCATTATCAATGAACGGTTGACCGATTTGGCAAAGTGGAATCTCAGCTTGGCTTGTTATGAGATTACAGTTCATTATGAGTGAATGATTGACCGATTCGATGATTTAGAACCTTAGAATGGCTTGTTATGAGATTATAGCTCTTTATCAATTAACGGTTGACTGATTCGGTGATCTAGAACCTCAGAATGGCTTGTTATGAGATTACAGCTTATTATCAATGAATAGTTGACTGATTCAGCGATGTGGAACCTCATAATGACTTGTTATGAGATTGTAGCTCATTATCAATGAACGGTTGACCGATTTGGCAATGTGGAACCTTAGAATGACTTGTTATGAGATTATAGCTCATTATCAATGAATGGTTGACTAATTTGGTGATGTGGAGCCTCAGAATGAGTTGTTATGAGATTGTAGCTCATTATCAATGAACGGTTGACCGATTCGGCGATGTGGAACTTCATAATGGCTTATTATTAGATTACAGCTCATAATCAATGAACAGTTGACCTATTCAGTGATGTGGAACCTTACAATGATGTTTTATGAGATTGTAGCTCATTATCAATGAAGGGTTGACTGATTTGGCGATGTGGAACATCAGAATGACTTGTTATGAGATTACAGCTCATTATCAGTGAATGGTTGACCGATTTAGCAATCTAGAACCTCAGAATGGTTTGTTATGAGATTAAAACTCATTATCAGTGAACGGTTGACTGATTCAGTGATGCGGAATCTTAAAATGACTTGTTATGAGGTTGTAGGTCATTATCAATGAGCAGTTGACCGATTCTATGATATGGAACCTCAGAATGACTTGTTATGAGATTACAGCTCATTATCAGTGAATGATCGACCGATTTGGCGATGTGGAACCTCATAATGGCTTGTTATGAGATTATAGCTCATTATCAGTGAACGGTTGACCGATTCGGCCATGTGGAACCTCAGAATGACTTGTTATAAGATTATAACTCATTATCAATGAATGGTTGACCAATTTGGTGATGTGGAACCTGAGAATGACTTGTTATGAGATTGTAGCTCATTATCAATGAACGATTGACTGATTTAGTGATGTGGAACTTCAAAACAACTTTTTATGAGATTACAACTCATTATTAGTGAACGGTTGAATGATTCAATAATGTGGAACCTGAGAATGACTTGTTATGAGATTATAGCTCATTATCAATGAACGGTTGACCGATTCAGCGATCTAGAACCTAAGAATGGCTTGTTATGAGATTATAGCTCATTATCAGCAAATAGTTGACTGATTCAGTGATGTGGAACCTCAGAACAACTTGTTATGAGATTACAGCTCATTATCATCTAACGGTTGACCGATTTGATAATCTCCAACATCAGAACGGCTTGTTATGAGATTACAACTCATTATCAGCGAATGGTTGACTGATTCAGTGATGTGGAACCTCAGAACAACTTGTTATGAGATTGTAGCTCATTATCAATGAACGGTTGACCGATTCAGCGATGTGGAACCTCAGAATAGCTTGTTAAGACATTACAACTTATTATCAATGAGCGGTTGACCGATTCGGTGATCTAGAACTTCAGAATAGCTTGTTATTATAGACACCCTAAAATGGACAGGCTTGCAACTTTACATTAAAAACACTAATTTTCATCTATTAATTAATGGTTTCTTAATCATTAATTAATCATCTATTTTCTTCTAAATTCATTTCTCAAATCAT
>JAGRRI010032987.1:0-10423 GCA_018584345.1 Thuja plicata
AGCCATGCCCAACACATAGAGTGCACATGTGTCAAGTGACACAACAATTTCACATGAGCATGACTTATTACACATTTACTTAATTAAATAAATTACAATCATACACCACACTTTTACGAATAAAAAAACAATACAATGAGGTCCATGTCTCTTTATATAGACAGGGCCTTAGCATCACGGTTTTCACATAGGTCCATTCTTGAATCCCCGATTAGTACCATGGTCAAGTTTCCTGCACACTCATTGCACACATCAGTAGGTCCAATAAATCAATACATAAAAATAATATAATACATAATGTAAGTTGAACACACATTCACTCACACTTGCATCAAAGATTATTGAACTTAACAATATCTGCATCTATTCCACATGCATAAACATAACTTTTAATAAATTTGCATCTTGATTATATCTAACATCCACATACTAATCCAATATACAAAA
This sequence comes from Thuja plicata, assembly GCA_018584345.1. Classification (NCBI taxonomy): domain Eukaryota; kingdom Viridiplantae; phylum Streptophyta; class Pinopsida; order Cupressales; family Cupressaceae; genus Thuja; species Thuja plicata. Next base: position 448 of record JAGRRI010032987.1, read on the forward strand.
CCATCAAAACTAAGTTTTATAGGAAAATCTGCATCACTAACATAGAGTATTATATAGAATTCCTGATTACATAATCAGGTGTTTGTATACAAGCAAAGGTTTCCACGGATCCATAAAGAAATAGATGTGTCCCAAAAGTCTGACTATAGCAAAATTAGTATTGATCGGAGAGCATATAAATGAGAAATAGTGTTAAGATTATGTCAGACTGGGGTAGGCCTCACAACATTGCCAAACCAAATTTTATAGGATGTCTTGTCCGCGCCTAGCCTCAATTGGGTTATGTTGATAGTATATACTGTTGTGTTTATTGCGTCTCTCTAATAGGTGTGCACAACTTTTCCTTCAATCATCATAGTGAGAGCTATATCAAGTATGATCCTATTTCTCCTTTCTGTAATTCCATTCTACTAAGGGGTTCTAGGTGCACTCAACTGTCTTTTAATACAATTCTCTTCACAATAGTCATAAGACTGATAAGAGGTGAACTCTCCTCCTCTATCTGATCTTAGACATTTCAGTTTTAGTTTGGATTCATTCTTAACTTTAGCTTTGAATATTTTCAACTTGTCAAAGGCTTCAGACTTCTCCTTTAAGAACGCAACCCACATCATCCTAGAAAAGTCATCAACAAACAAAATGAAATACCTTTCTCCGTAGTATGATCTTGTTTGAGTAGGACCAAACAAATCTGTATGTACTAGGTCCAATTTGTTCTCAGCTAAGTTCTCCTTGCTTTTGAAGGAACTCCTTACATGCTTTCACATGACACATTCCCTGCAAATAGTGTCAACAGGTCTTGCAATACTAGGAAGATCTCTAAATACCTTAACATTGCTTATTTTTACTATATTATCAAAATTGATATGACAAAGTCTCTTGTGCCATAACCAACTATCATCCACCTTTGAAAAAAATCAACTTACATCAGAATTGAGCTGTAAAACATTACCTTTTGTTTTGGATCCTAATGCAATCATCTCTCCATCCTTGTTATTAATAATACACTTGTTGTCTTTGAATTCTAAATGATAACCTTTGTCAAGTAGTTGTCCAACACTTAGCAAGTTATGATGAAGTCCATCAATATATAGAACATCATTTGTCTTGTTCTTTCCATCCAAGGTTATAGAACCTCTGCCTATGATAGGTTTGGGAGTGTTATCTCCAAATATAACCATTCCACCTTTGTACTTGTCTAACTAAACAAATCTGTCTTTGTCACCTGTCATATGATGAGAGCATCCACTGTCAATGATCCAATAAATTTTGATGTCTGCTTTGGAGATTAGGGCTAGTTCTTGTTCTTCCTTTTCATCTGAAATGTCCATTTCTTCAAGCAACCTCTCCATGTCTCTAAGGGAAATGAATCCAATTTCATCTTCTCTTGAATCTTCATCGGTTACAACTTCTTCAACATGATAACATTTCTTCTTATATTTGGGTTTGTAATTAGATCTGAACTTCTTGACTCTTGTGGGACATATAGATGCAAAGTGCCCTATCTTATTGCATGAAAAACATTTCAATGGAAGCTGTCCTTCATATTTACCTTTTCCTTTCTTTTCTCTTCTAGCAATCATAGCTATGATTTCTTCAAGTTCTTCATCAACTTCATCTTTCTCATTGTGGCTGGAGATGTGTAAGGATTTATTACCATGGACTGTGGCTTTGGAAGTTGTTTCACTTTTAGGTTCAGTCTTTAGTCTTGATATCTCAAACGTAGAGATTTTACTGATTAGAGTCTCTCTCTTGAAGTTTTGTGAGAATTGCATAGTTTCCTCTAGAATGTTGATCTTATTTTCATAGTCTGATGTCAAAGTAGTTAGTAACTTGTCCATTATATCTTCTTCTAATATTTCACCACCATTATTCCTAATTCTAGATACTGCTTCATTTATCCTTTGATTATACGCTCTAATGTTCTCTTCAGGTAACATCTCAAGGCTGTTGTATTTCTTCTTCCATGTCTTCCTGCGTGCATTTTTTGCTTGAACATCTCCTTCAAACATGTCTTCTAAATACTTCTATATGGTATAGGCTCTATCAATTTTCTTGATCTCAGAAAATTCACTGTCAGATAAGGCACTGATTAGGGCTTCTTTAGCAATTGCATTATGTGTAAATATATCCTTTTGTCTGTTGGTAGCATCATCCTTTGCAAGGTCTTTCAGAGATGGGATTGCAACCTCTTGTGTGGAAATTTCAAAGATCTCAAAGCCAATACACTGTAGATGTGTTATCATTTTGTTTTTCCAATCCAAATAATTTTCTCCATCGAACTTAGGGCTTTCTTTTCTGAAGTAAGACATCTTGGTCTACCTTAAGCTGTTAGGCTTCTTCTTCAAGGTACTTGGCTCTGATACCAATTGTTAGAATAGTCCCAAAGGATAACTGAGAGGGGGGGTGAATGAGTTATCAGTTACTCCAGTCCTTTTCCTTATTTGACTTTAGTAAATAACAAAGTAAATGCATAATTAGATAACACAGTACTCAACACACTATTTGATTACGGGGAAACCAAATGGTAAAAACCTCGGTGGGAATTATCACCCACAATAAACTATACTTGTTTATAGTAATCCATGTTAGAAGATATTTCAACCCTATTAGGAGTTTTAATTTACAATGCAATAATTATAGAGACCTGGTTAAGGTTCGGACCTTGTTAGGAGTCTTTTACAAATAACTCAGTTAGGGGTGGTGGACTCACTGTCCAAAAGCTCACTGCTTGATGGTGAAGGCTACAACCTTCTAGATAATAGATATGCACTATATCTGATGATGAACTATAGGGTAGACCTGATATCTTGATCATTTGTAGTGTATTATATTCTTTCACTTCTTCTTCACATAGACCCTTGATGAATGAACCAACTCTGATAATCTTCTCTAGACATCTTTCTTCTCTTTTCATATCATTCACACTTAGCGTATCAAAATTGAACTTCTATAAGTATCTTCTCCAAAATAGAAGTTCATGTTGGCTCTTAGAAACACTTCATAAATATCTTAGTCAGATTTACTAAGCATGCAAACAATATTAAGTTTGCGCAAGTCAATGTTGAACAGACACGATGCTTGACTAAGTCGGCCTCACCAAATTAACCATAAATTTGCAATCTTCTTGAGAAACATTTGGTGCATTTGGATTTATATCATCAAATAATAATTAATAATGCATATATACACACATATCTTGAAGATAGGCACAACTCATGAAACACATTATATACGTCGACCCTAAACCGTTATATTTTCAGAACTGTAACTGCTAGTAACAGAATTGCAAAACTTTACTGAAACATCATATCTGAGTCTGCGTGTATGAACATAACATAAACATGTCAATAGCATGTATCTATCCATGCAAGTCTTCACATCATCATTTAGATAAGTTCATACAGAATTACTACTATGTATTATATGTTGTCATCAATGACAAACATACAAACAATCAACTCTCAGAATCAAATCTCTAACACTTTTTTCTTTAATCGGGGCACTTGTGTGATATGTAAGTTTAGGAAGTGCTCTTTCATTTTTTCTACCAATTCTTTGTAGGGTAGCATCTAATCATTTTTTTTTTGGAATTCCTCTAGTACTTTCTTTATAATGAGTTGTGAATCTCTGAATACTTTTAGTATTGTCGTATTCCATTGAATGACCATTTTTAACCTAGATATGAGCACTTCATACGCTGCAATGTTATTGGTGTAGGGAAATCCCAATTTGAATGATTTAGGAATATAGCCACCTTGACAGGTGATAAAAAGGATTCTTTCCCCTAACCCATGATCCGTACAAGATCCATCAAAATAAAGCTTCCATGTATGTTGTTCTTCGACCATGCATAGGTGTTCATCCAAAAATTCCATGACTAAGGGATATGCATCTGTTAGTGGTGCTTCGTCCAACTGATTTGTAATGACCTATCCTTTGATTGCCTTCCTATCCATATATTGCATATCAAATTCGCTAAGGAGAATCACCCATTTAGCCATGCAGCCTATGAGAGTAGTTTTAGATAGTAGGTACTTGAGAGGATCTACTTTGGATATGAGATTTAGAGTTTGATTGAGGATATAATGTTGGAGTTTTTGAGTGGTGAAGACCACTACTAGGAATTATTTTTCCATAGGTGAGTAATTAAGCTCATACCTCACAAGTGTGGTGCACCTGATGTAGTAGATAGCTCTTTCCTTTCCATTTTCATCAAGTTGGGAAAGAAGTCCCCCCAGTGTTGTGGTAGCTATAGATACGTACAAAATGAGTAGCCTTCTAGGAGTTTGTGGTACCAAGATCAGAGGATTGGCTAGGAATTCTTTGATATTTTCAAAATTTCTCTAACATAAGGGATCCCATTTGAAGTTGGTTTCCTTGCATAATAGATGGGTGAAAGGTTGACACTTATTAGTAAGATATGATATGAAACAATGGTTAGACTATAACTTTCCTTGGAGTTTGTGCAACTTCTTGAGTATTTTTTGTGGAGGCATTTCCATTATTGCTTTAACTTTCTTTGGATCTATTTATATTCCTCTCCTTGATACAATGAATCCTAGCATTTTTCTAAATGTGACTCCAAAAATACACTTCTTTAGATTGAGCACTAAATAATAATGTTTGATCTGATCAAGTACACATTCCACAATATTGAGGTGATCAAATATTTTTTTATTTACCAAGTATGTCATCCAAATAGTCCTCATGAATCTTGTGAATCATGTCATAGAAGATGACAACCATGGCTCTTTGATATGTGGCCCTGTGTTCTTCAAATCAAATGGCATGATGTTGTAGTAGAAGGTACCCCAGGGGTTGTAAATTTTGTGTTATGCTAATCTTCTTTTGTGATGTGTATCTGATTATACCTAGAGAAACTATCCATGAGTGAGAGTATCTCATGTCCAGCTAGATGTCAACGATCATGTCAATGTTTGGGAAGGAGAAATCATATTTAGGAAATTCCTAGCCAAGGTTGTGAAAATTTGTACATATTCTAATTTCTCTGGTTGCCTTAGAAATAGGTACCATGTTGGAAATGCATTTAGGGTCATCAATAACATGTATGATCTTAGCCTGTAAGAGTTTTTCTAATTCTTATTTGACTAGTAAGGCCACCTTGGGGTGCATCTTACGAAGATTTTCTTGACTAGATTGGCATTTGGATCTAGAACAATATATTGCATGACTAGGTTTGGAGCAAACCCACACATGTGAGAGTAATACCATGCAAATTTAATAGTGGGCTCACAAAGTAATTCTATGAATGTGATTTCTTCTACCTCTAATAATAATGCTATAATGTATGTAGGTCTTGGACATTCTTTTGTGTCGAGATTAATATGTTTAGTTTCTTCAAATAAAATAGATGATTATTATGGCCTGTAATCATGAAAGAGAGGAAGAGGAGAGTCTTCATCCTTTGGTTCCTCAAAGAGGTTTTAACCATTGAATGCACCCTATTTTTTTAAAACTTTTGTGGAGTCAGATAGTTCCCTAGAGTGATTTTCACTAGGAGACCCATGTTTTTCTTTTTCATTCTTATTTTTATTTTTGTGGCTAAAGAACTCCTATTCTCTAAAATATGCCTTTGGGTCCAAATTGTAAATATTTGCTAAGGTCTTCACTAAGTATTGTTGTTGTTCTTTTTCCCCCATAAAGCACAGGAGCACATCCTCACTTTAGAACTTATTAATATGTGCAACGCTTGGTTGGTCTCAGTATATTAGTTTTGGGTGAGAAAGTGGAAGGTCAATGAAGTTTATGGAGAGTTAGCAAAGGACAAAATATCCTAGGAAAGTTTCATCGTCAAATATATCATCCTAGTATCTCTTAACTTCCTCTTTAGGGACGTTTTCTATTTCAACAATTTCATCATGGGTACTACTATAGGTAGAGCTATTCGTATTGGTGCCCCCAATCGTATCTAGGCCAAAACCAAAGTTTTGTCTTCTTGGTAAGAGGGAAGTCTCAATGGGAGCCTTGATACTATAATCACCCAAAAATTGCCTGATAGACTATGATCCCCTTTCTAAACATTGAAATTTAAATACTAGACTACATCTTTTTCTTAATCAATTTTGCATATTTATTTAAGCTCTCATTTTCTTGATCAAATCAGCACTTAATCATTAATTTTATTTATAACCTAAAGTTTGAGCACTTTATCCTAAGCTTTATTTAATTAAAAGAACATGCTCCCTTTTAATTAGACAAAAATCTTTTAATTAAATAATAAAAACCCTTTTAACCTAAGTGCACATAAAACAAGAAAATAATAAAAAATAAATAAATAATAATAATAATAATAAATTGCACTTTCCAATGAGATGGAATCTTTTGAAAAAGGTTTTTGCCTCTTGAAGATATGAGCACATAGATCACTCAAGATTTAATATCCACAATTGACCATTTCTTTTTTCCTCTTAATCTTGATTGTCCGCTCATTTGTAAGCTCCTATAAAAGGAATATCTCTCCTCATTCTTGAATGAATAGAAAAAAATTGGAGAAGGTAGTTGTTGGAGCTCTTGCATCTTGCCCTTTTGGAGATCTTGGAGTTCTTGCATCTTGAAGCCTTCTTTCATCCTATCTCATATTGTATATTGGTATTATTAAAGTGTTACATTATCATTTAGCTTTGTTATCTACTTTCTTTCATCTATCTTTAATTCATCTAGTTTAGATCTACTTTCCTTGCATTTCTTGCATATCATTTTTAGCTTAGATTGTGCATCTCATGTTAGATTAATTTGCATTATCATTTGAATGTTCTATTATATAGTACACCTTGCAAGGATCTTGCTTATTAGGTTCATCTGAGAGCCATAATCATTATCTACATGATTCTTGCATGCTATGGATAGGAAGCTATAAGCCGCTTCTTGAGACTTCCTCTTCATAGATTCTCTCAAGTGTAATGGTTTATAAAAGTGTCACATTTTGATAACACATTTTTGGCACCCACCGTGGGGATCATGCCCCTAATTTTCCTTCATTTTATTCATATTTTCATATTGTCTAATATTTACATGGTTGTTTTAATGAATTTTTTCAAGGCTAACCCTTGTACAAGATGAGTTGAAAACAAAACCTAGGGTTGTTTTGAAAGATTTGATCTTATCTCATAAACGGCTTGGAGTTTTGGTTTGATTTTATTTTTGTAGGTTGGATATGGTTCACAAGTGTTGCAGCCTGAAAATCAGATTTTTATAATCATTTGTCTGTGAGTTATAATTTCTTTATGATTTTTCATGAAAATTTATTTCCGATCGCAAATCGTCAATTTTTTCGGATAAAATTTGTGAGGCCTCACCCCGAACCTCATCGTAGTTTTCTAGTTTTTTCTGCTTATGATAGATTTAGCATATATGATACTTTACATTTGGATGCACTATGGACCTTATGGATTTTATGCTTTATGTCATGAATTGATCATTTTGGATGTTGGACACATGATACTTTATGATGCACTTTATGGATTATATTATGTTTCTATTATGGACATTTATTTTAAGACAATTGATTTGGAAAAATGTTATGGTTATGTTATGGGTTATTTAGGATAGGAGAATTATTTGAAATGGATATTAAATTTAGGTATCATGCAATGTGAATCTTACCTTATGTTGTATGCATAAAATGAAATTATCATATTCTTGTGATCTTAAGCAATAAACTTAGTATGTTGATGTTTCCCTTAAGTTTTAAATATTGCTTATTTCTTTATGATATATAGTTATCTCCTCAGACTACTAATATTTGAATTGAGTGTGCAGGTATGAGACCATGGTATATTTTATCTGTGGAACCAAACATAGGTATATGTGAACTCAATTTAAGCCAAGGTTGCATCTAATGAGAGACAAGACCTCATCGTATCATGATTTAATTTGTAAATGTATATGGTTGATTTTGGAAATGTATTCCTTAAATGTATTTTCTTATTTTCTTGTGATTATGTCCAAGTGGATATGAAATGGTCTAGTGATGTGTAAATGTTTGTGTGTTTCATTTGACACTTGTGATTTTACTTAAGACCATGACATGTCAACTTGGGAATGGCTGTCCACCTACCTAGGTAAATACATTAGTGAATCCCCATATGCATACCTTGGTTTGGGAGATGGGGGTGTGGTCATCTCATTGGAATTTCGTAAGTACTCTTATAGTGGATTTTTAGAGGGGTTTAAAAGTGCCTAGGGGTGTGTTGGGGTCATTTTTAGGTAGCCCACTTTTTATACCAATGGATAAGGGTCATTTTAATACTAGGATAGCCTCTGGTTGACCATGTGACCCTTCCAAAAGTTGGTTTCTCAAGTTGGACGAAAATCAACTCTTGTGAGGCTTGATCTTGGATAGACCACTCTTCCATTTTTATGTAAAGACATTATTCACTTTTTTGGATTTTCCCTTTTTGGATCCATTTTAAAAAATTTGTAAGAATTTAGGGAAGAGAGACCAATTGGAGGACTTTCCTTCTCCCCATGAGTTTCTAGTGGCTTTTTAGTGGGGACTCTCCATGTTGGAGAGTTTGAATACCCACTCTCTAACTTAGAGACATAGCTAGAGTTGGTGACATTGGAAGGAGAACTTAGGCTAAAAGGGAGCTCTTCTACAACTATCTTGCCATAAGCTTGGATCTAGGTTGGTGGACTCATTGCAACTCATTTCTTGTAGTTCTATTTTGTCTTGCAAAAGATGAATGTTGTGTGTGTCTTGTGAAATTATTGTAGTTATGATCTTGTAGTAAATTTTATGTGGTTTTTGTTGTGAAGTATTTGTTTCTTTTCTCTTATAAATGTTGTTAATGAGAGTTTTATCAAGGTCCACTCACCCTTGGGAGGGAAGAGTAGCCTTTGGGGTGGAGGAGTTTGACAGCCCTTGGTGTAGAGTCTCTCCACAAGGAAAGGGAAAAATCATGGAGTATGGGCTGCAAGAAGCCATCCTTTGTTGTTACTTCTCTTGGGGGCCATAAGGGTACTTTCATGAATATGAGACTGATTTGAAATGACATTTTTGTAAGTCATATGAGGGCTTGATTTTAGTTTTTGGGATTGGCCTTCTCCCATGGGTTCTTGGTCCACTTCACCCCATTTAGGGTCATAAGAGACCCATTGTAAAACCTTGGTTGGGAGTCCTTGTGTGATGTTTGTTTGAAGCAATTGTGAAAGTTTCTATGCATGTAACCCACCTTTGTTTGGTTTCCCAAGCTCGGGGGTGGCCTCATAAGAGGCCTAGGTTGGGTGGTGAGCTACCCATGGTCTCCTAGTTTGTTCTTATTGCAGATTTCTCTTGAAGCTATGTAAAGTCCAAGTTGAAGGCAAGAAGGTGGAGAAAATTCATTATTTCATGACTATTGTAAGAAGCCTTTAAGGTTGAAAGTTTATTGCATTTTCTTAGGAGGAAGCCTTATATGTAAAAGAAATGAAGCATTGAGAATGTACAAGAATGGTATCTTAGAAAGCTTTATGAAAGTGTATTTGGAGTTTTCAGTATAGTATTATTTTCCCTTTTCTATAAAGATGAAAATTGTAGCAACAAAGAAATGTGAATAGAGATAAATCTAGGTGAAAAGAAATGTATTATTCAATAGGAGAATAAAATAAAATCAGAAATTTGAATACTAGTCTTCATGTATAAAATTTTACATTCTCTTAAGTACCTCTTTACATAGGATATAATGTTCAATCTAGTTTGTTTATCCATGTACATGAAATTTACATTTCTTCAAATGGTTGTTTCCTCTTTACTTAAATATGAAATCTGAAAGTTAGATTTAAAATAGTCAACTATGCAAGAAGGAGGTTTTAAACATTTAACATTTAAGAACAACTCTATTTTTCCTATTTATAATTTTGCATGCTTAACACTTAAAGGAGCATATTTAAATTATACATAATTTTGTACTTTTTTTTGAAAACTACTGCTGTATACATTTATGTCAATCAGTTATATATATATATATATATA
>JAGRRI010033182.1:0-11056 GCA_018584345.1 Thuja plicata
TTAAGGTGGTAAGTATTCACCCCGTAGATTTCTGAGATTAAATATGGTCTGAGCCAGAGCCGTTGGAATTTGGTGTATTTTCCTTTCTTTTCCCGAGCTTTGTCCCACAACAGGACCAAGTCTGAAATTTGAAAAGCCTTGTATTGGGCTCTGTGGTCAAACCATTGTTTTACCACTGCTTGATGACGTGCAAAATGTTCAAGAGCTGTATCTCCCTGTTCTTCCATTCACACCAGATTTAGGAGCCGAACCTCCACAATGTCATCCCTATTGTTGAGTTCTTGCATAAACTATAAAACTGGGATTTGTAAGTTAATCGGGAATATAGGGTTTTGGCCATAAACCAGATGGAATGAGGATGTTCCCAGGGCAGCCTTGATTTGAATGCGATCCGCCCAAAGGGAAAACTTTAACTTTTGATGCGAATCCCAGGGATTCTTCTCTAGCAGGTGTTTGATCACTTCAAGTAGATTTTTATTCGTAGATTTAGCAACTCCATTCCCTTAGGGATAATAGTTGCTGGAAAACTTTAGGGTGATCTTTTGATTGTAGGTCCACTCGAGTAATTGTGCTGAAGAAAATGTCAAACCGTTGTCACATACCAATGCAAAGGGCATTCCAAACCTTGTGATGATATTTTCTTCAAGGAATTTGATAACTATGTCCGCCGTGTTATTCTTGCACGATATAGCCTCGGACCACTGGGTGCAGTAATCAGTAGTGGTAAGAATGTATCAATGATTGGCAGATGAGTTGGGGTTGATTTACCTGATGAAGTCAAATGCCCATTGAGTGAAGGGCCTAGCCTTGAAGACTGGTTGCAAAGGCATAGCCGGATTACGTTCACGATGCGCTGTGGTTTGGAAAGTGTGGCATTTTCTAACATGAGTGTAAACATCTTTAAATATACAGGGCCAATAGTATCTGGCCCGAAGGATCTGATGGGCCGTGGCGTTGGTTGAGCCATGCCTGGTTCCAAACTGCCTATGAAATTCATCAATCACCTTCACATCTTGGTCTCTATCGATACACTAGAGGTACATTCCCTCATAGTTCCTACGGTAGAGCACGAATTTTTTGATCATGAAGTGACCGCTTCTCATCCGCAGGGAACGACGTTTATTGGGAGGTAACCCCTCTTGGCATTTTTTATTTAGTAGCAAATATACCAGATCAATATACTACGGGTCTCGAGTGATGGACTCCACCGTGTAAGTTTGGCATTCTATGCGGGGAGTCTCCTCTGCCATTGCTCAACTCAGTCCTTGGCCCCAGACTATCCTCATGGGTTGCATTTCTAAGTCATATTCCTAGAGGATGGCCATCCATTTCCCCCATCTTTCACCCAACTCACTCTGCATTAGCAGAGACTTCACGGCTTGGTCTGGAATGATAGCATGCACCTTGCTCCAGAGAATATAATTCCAAAATTTCTTTATGGCGTGAACTAGAGAAAAGGCTTGTTTTTCTAGTGATGAATACCAGACTTCAGCATTCTTGAAGGGGGAGCTCATGAAAGCTATTGGTTGTTCTTCCCCTTCAACCTTTTGAGTCAATACCACCATGGCAGAATGCGGTGAAGCAAAGGAGTAAATGTAAAATGGAAGGGAGTAGTCCAGGCTAGCTAGAATGGGTGCTTCCATTATTGTTTGCTTGATCTGGGTGAATGCCTGCCTTGCTTCAGGACTCCACTCAATCTTGGTATCCTTTTTCATCATTTCATTGAGCGGTTTGACTATTTCGGCGAATCCAGTGATGAACCACCGAACAAAGTTGATCTTTCTGAAGAAGGATCACATCTCTTTCTTGCTGCCGGGCATTTGCAAGTTTAGCAATGCTTCAACCCTCTTAGGGTCAATGGATATTCCCTTCTCAGAGATGATATGTCTAAGAAACTTCCCCTCGGTGACCCCGAATATGCACTTCTTGGGGTTGAGGGATATTCCATACCAGCAACATCTCTCGCAAATCTAAGCGAGATGGGTGGAGTGGTCACACCTGTCCTGGGAAAAGATGGTCAAATCATCCATGTAGATGATTATGCACCGATTCACGAGGCCCTCGAATGCAATGTCCATGGCCTTTTGAAATGTGGCCCCTACATTAATCAAACCAAAGGGAATTCTCCTATATGCAAATGTTCCCCACTTGGTGGTGAACGTTGTTTTCTCCCGGTCTTCATACTTAACCATGACCTAGTTATATCCGAAGTACCCATCTAGGAATGACATCATTTGGGATCCATTTACTATCTGCAACACTTCGTCCAACGACAGGAGGGGGTGGTTATCTTTCTTGGAGGCCTTGTTTAAGTTTTATAAATCCACACAAAGGTGAATTTCACCGTTCTTCTTCCGCACAGGGACTAGATTGGCAACCCAAGTAGTGTGCCAGATTGGGAAGATTATCCAGGCTGACAGCAGTTTCTTTACCTCTTGACGAATCAAAGGCCTTATCAATGGGTTAACCGGCCATTATTTTTTCTGAAAGGGCTTAGCACCAAGTTTCAGGGGAATAGTATGAGTCATAATGGAAGTGTCGTATGTTTTCAAATCCTCATAACCCCATGTAATTACATCTATGTATTCTCGAAGAACCACGAGAATCTTCTCCTTCTCCTCAGGGGAGTAGGAGGCGCTAATGTGGATTATCTTTTCTTCACAGGGCTGGCTGATGTTTACCTTTTCAAACTTTCCTCCCTCAGAGGAAGATGACATCTTTTTCTGGGCCCGAGGGTCCACATCAAAGATTCATTCTAGCGCAACCATCCCCTTCGGGATGGTATTAGTAGGTAGGTCCATGATCCCATCATCTTCGTCACCTTGCCTAGTATTTTCATGGTCTCGTTCCTCCACTATCTGATCTTCAAAGATGCCAACATTCACCATGAAGGCTAGGATATGTTGATCGTCCTCAAAAACCTAAAAGTGGGTGACATTATCTGGAATGGACGGGGTGGGGACCATCTCAACCAAAAATCTTTGGAGTCATGAGCTAGCCATTGGCTCAAGTGTGCTAGAAGAAATGGCGAGGGCATCCGAGACGTAGTTTCATCGCCGAGGAACGAGATCAATACCAAAGGCATCAAAATCCTCAATAAGGCCAAAAGCCCGATTGTAGTATGTGACCAGTCTCTTGTCGTGGCATGTATATTGACTCCGGACCTGCTTGACAACCAACTCTGAATCACCCAGAGCCCAGAGGTGGGTGACACCTTTCCTTAACGCAAATAAGAGTCCAAGGACCAAAGCCTCGTACTCTGTGACATTGTTTGTGCAATTGAACTGCAGTCTGTAGGATGCAAGGAAGGACTTCCCTCATGGGTTGATTAATTCTACCCCGGCCCCGTAGCCTTGTTTGGGTCGAGACCCATCGAACTTGAGGGTCCACAAATCATTGTCCGTAATTTGGGGCTGGGGAGCAAGAGTAGCCTTGGGATTGCTATTGGGGGACTTAAGAGTTTCCTCCCAAATTTTTGGTGTGTAGGTAGGGTTTACCTCTGGGGGAGTTTGGATTTGGGATTCTCGGGGAGATGGCACTAAAGGGGTGCATCCTGTAGGAACACTAGGCTTCAGGGAATCAGCTATATGCTCTCTGCTCTGGAAGGTGTCGATGTTCTGGGTGGTGACCAAAAGGTAGGGCCCAAACTCAAGTTCTGAATGTTTATGATAATGTACTCGGCACCAAGTGCCGGATAGGAGTGTAGCGGGGGTCGCCGTGGCATCTCGAGAGTCAATCTCAACTCTTAGCTTTTCTTCTAGGTCTTGGGTTCTCTGCAACACTATGGGATCCTCCCCAGGGGTGAAATCAAATGTTAAGATTTCAAAGGGGCGGTACACCCCAGGGGAAGTCTCAGAGAAGAAGACCTCATTGACCCTCCCAACCTTGATAAGGGCTTGTTTCATCTGGGGCTCACTTTCTACCCGGATCTTGTTTGATTCCCCTTCCCAGGGGAGCCATAAGTGGGAGAAGTTGATCGAAAAGTATCCGTTCAAGGACTTGGACCAATTCTGACTTAATAACATCTCATAAGTCTCTGGGATGTCCACCACTTGGACATCGATTATGCTGGCTATCCTAGGGTTCTGGATAAGCTATATCTGGACATTCTTCAATTCCCCCACCATTTTCATGGCAGTCTTATCTAGCTGGATCACTGCACCATTAGATGGGGTGGGATGGAATCTGAGCTTCTGGCAAATGGATAAGGGCATGATGTTACCCGAAGCTCCAGAGTCTACTAAGAAATTATGTATGTTTTTACCTTGGATATTCAGGCCTACTAGGAAAGGAGGATCTTCATTGTTCCCTCAGAAGATAGTCACATTAGCATCTTTGAAAGAGATAGTCTTGGGTGGGCAGCTAATGACTTCTGGGTTTCCCAAGAGCCTTAGAAGAGACTTCTTCTACCCGGGGCCATTTAGCAAGATCTCCATCAGGGTCATGGAGGTGGTGGTCTATTCTAATGCCCTTGTAATGTCAAATCTTCCTCTCGGGAATTGGTAATTTCCCTCGGCTAGGTCTTTCGCTTGGTTAGAGCTAGAACCCTTTAGAGGAGCATGTCGGTCGGTCGCGTTATCTCAGGGAGGAGGAGTGTCCTTGATAGGGGGCATAGGTGTGTAAGCTGGTCCTTTACCAACCTGACTCTGAGTATTGTAGGGAGTCTATGGGTTGGTGAAGGTGTTGGCCTCGAAGGGCGGGATAGATTCATCAAAGAATCCATGCAATTCAGATTCCTCTTCATCTTCCCCAAAAGCACCAAAGAAGATGGTCTCACAGGTGAAGGCACTGTGGGTTGACTCCTGCACAGGAGGCTCTAGAGGGGTAGCATCTTACGACTGTTGTCTGTCTAGCTGGGAGATCATGATGAATTTTTCCAATGTGGCATAATTTACCTCATTGTGTGAACCTGTGTCATGTAATCTACACCAATTATTCATGGGCTGGAAGTTTGTGACTGGCGTGAAATGTGATGGTCCAGCACTATTTTGGTTGGCATTTTGGTTCAGAGGTGGATCTCCAGTGTTTGTGTTATTATTCCATTGTTGTTGGTTGGGTTGAGGCCCGTTGTTGAAGTTTCTTCCCTCAGCATTGTTGTTTAGTTGGCTAGAGAAGATATTTCCCCTCTGGGAATTAGAATTCTGGGGAGCATAGGACCCTGCCTTCAGTTGACCCATGTCCATGGTCAAGGTAGACAACATTCGCCAGAGGGACTCAACCTCGGTGATCAATTGAGTATTGGTGTCATAGTATGATGGTTATTGTTGTTAGTTTCCCAAGAAGGCAACACTATTAGCCAGAGTCAAGGGTAGAAATCCTCTAGTCGCGGATGACTAAAAGAAGGGCACTCCGAACGGTTGTGCCTGAGGCTGTTGTGCCTGCTACGGCTGATTCCAAGGGAAAGATTCCAGACCTGGCACTGCCTGAGTCTGTGTTGGATAAATGTACTAGGCCTACTGGTCTATCAACGATGGTGAGAGATTCATTGCCATCAAGGGAGCACCCATCACCAGATTGGGGTTATATCCCCCAGCGTATGTTGTTCCGTCGGGGATCATGTTGAAGGGCGCGCTCTGCCCAATCCCGCTCGGGAATTTGTTGAGATCACGGGATAATTCTAAGGCTAGGTTGTAAACCTTCGCCAAAGTGTTTCGGTCACCCACGACAGTTGTCCTCCAAAGGAGACTGGCAACGAAGGGGTCCATCGCGTTAAGGTAAGTCTGTATGGTTACTTCTATGGATGGAATGAAGGGGCCCGTGCACCGCTTTAAGGTGCACTAGAACTGATGGTTGAATGTTTCAAGAGGTTCATTGGGTTACTTCCTAATGGAGATGAACTGGCTATGGGACTAAGATGGGTCCACATGTACGCAAAAGGTAGCCAGGAAGGCATCCTCCATGTCCTGCCAGTGGTTAATGGAGTTGGTGGGAAGGTTCAAGTACCAGTTCAGTTCACCCTGTCCTAAAGATAGAGGGAACATCTGGGTCACAACATCTTCATGCTGGATCCAGTGTCAGTTTATGGCATCCTTATATGCCTGTAAATTCTCTTCTGCGGTCCGTGAGCCTAAATGCTCATATCATGGGCAGATCTTTTCTAGGTGCGAGGGTAAGTCGTTGGTTGCACCCAAAAAAGTTCCCATTGGGGACCTGGTGTTTCTGAAATATGCATCCATTGGGGGAACTAGATTTTGGGTAGTTTGAGCACTGGTTCCCAGGATTGTCTGAGAAGTTTGGGTATTCTGAGGTATGCTAGACCCCCAGGCAATAGTGGTTGGTGTGGTTTTCAGGGTCCGTTTCTTTCAAGCGCGAGGCTCGAGCTCAACAAACCTTCCAAGTTTCAGGGTAGATTTAAGGATTATTTCAAATTTCACTAGGGAGAAAGACCCAATCCCACTGAAGACTTGACTCCTAAAACTATAGCTCCGGGAACCTTTGGGAGGTGTAAAATTGGGATCTCGAGAGGGGGACGAGTTCATGCCCTCCTTCTAGCGCCAATTTCTATTGATTGGGTTTTGCTGACCGGGTCCGCCAACGGTCATAAGTTTTCACCGGATACTGGGGGTACTGGCCAACTCCGCCTGCAAAGGCTATTCGGAGAAGTTAGATTCTCCAGGCCTACAAGCACTTGGGTGTTGGGTCACGATGGTGTAGGGCTCGGTTGGGAGAAGTGACTATTTTTGAGGTGGATAGCTAGTTTCTTCAACTCATTCTCTCTAGAGAATTAGTAAGGTGAGGTTCCTCCAAGCATTCTACACTTAGCAAATAAAATAAAAAAGATCTCGCAGGGTCAGAAGTATTTCATCTAACTATAGTTATGCTTAAACATTCAAAACATCGATAATGCTCCGATACACTACACTAAATACCAAAGAAATACACAACCATCAGTTAGTATTTTATCAGTAGCAAGGGGAAAGAGGTTGTTAATCTACTTAACATATCAGATCAGAAGACATAAAGAACATGAAACATAAAATACCATTAACTCAAAAGTTTGAATGCCAACAACATCATTGCAAAGAGTTCTCCCTTCTTCATTAATGTTTCTTCCAGCAAGCACTAGTGCATGATATAATGGTGGCTCCAGGGGAGCATCTAACTATTGGAAAGTGAAACAATGGAGCATTGAGCTCTGCAACTAAAGTGGAAAAATCACTTTTTCTATTATCGTGGATAGCAGAATCATCAATTTTTCCGACCCTTGGAAATGGGCTGGTCTTACTATTTATACACTTTCCTTCTAACCCTAACCCTAACCCTATTTGATATCATGCTTCAATAAAATACAATATTTGGGGGCTGGTATTACCTGTGCCACCCTATAAAAGACCTTGAGATGGAGTAGGTCTGACATGTCAGAAGAATGAGACAAGAATATATAGCAAAAGAATTGGCCTCGAGAAGAGAGCCAGAAGGGGGAAGGAAGAAATGAGACCCTCGAGGATCAAGGCTATATGCCTCATAAATGGGAAATGCAGCACCCTATCTCCAATGCGCCAGGTTGACCTCTTAAATGACGCCTTGAGAAGACCATCTATCAGAAGGCCAACTGTTGATCTGACGCCCCCTTGGTATAGCCAACTACCTTCTGACAGCCTTTATTAACCACTTCTAAAAGTGATTGGTCAGCTTCGAGGACCGGGACATGGATCACTTAAAAGAACACAAAATTTGGGATCCAGGACTCCGGGGTCCGGGAACTTATGTTCCGAAAGAATAAAGAATATAAAAGTATTTGTGTTTTCTCCAGCCTCCAGAGAAACTTTATGATTGCTTGTTGTGATTGAATGTTTGGAGAAGATGGGAGATTCCATCCTCATCAATCTCTTTAAGGAAAGACCGCCGATACTTAGCTGCCTCAATCTGTTCTCCAAGCTCCAAAACATTATCTTTGAACTCATCGACCATTTTTGCCATATCATGACCACTAAGGATCATGTGAGTTAGCCTTGTCATTTAGGTCTCGTCTAGTCCCTTCGAGGATTGGTATTTGGATTCCATTAATTTGTCAAATTTTCCCAGGATGTAATCCTCCGGGGTGCACGTATCGGTGCTAAATGGGTCTGCTCCAGAGACCTTTGTCACAAATGCCTTGTATATATTTATAGAATATTGCACTATGTTGAATTTGTCATGCAGAGCCCCTACTAGTTTCTTGAGCACCTCCAATGTGAGGTCAAGCCTAGAGTGTTGGATTCTCACGAAGTCAAATGATTCTTCTCCCAGAATCCAAGATTCTAAGACCATCTCTTCCCCGAGGTTGAGGAGCTCTTCCAGCTCCACCTTCCAAGCCTCATAATTTTCCATGTCATCCTCCCATATATTAAGAATAGTCTCTACCTGGTAGAAAACATGTTTTGCCGAGTACAAATTCGGGAGGGTGGACACTAGGAAACGTCGGGTGTTCCCTACTTGCAAAGAGACCCACTCATCGAGCGCCTGAGCCTTTTTCTTCATTATTCAGAGGGAGTCAATGTCACTTTGTGGTAATGGTGCATCAGATGTGGAGGCCTCTAGAGGAAAGGCACTAATGGGCCAGGCCAGCTTAGTAAGAAACCCCATTAGCTTTGCTATCTTTTCTTTCTCTGCTTTGAGCCTCTGGGCCTCCTTTTCATATCTGGCCTCCACCGCCTTGGCCGCCTCTTTTAATAGGTCCACTTTGCCTTGCTTACCTCTCTTTCCCAGTGATATCTCTCTAATGTTGTAATATTTGGGCTCTGTGGTTGTCACATCAGTGTCTGGGGGAGGTGTTGCTACAACGGAAATTGTTTCTCTGCCCGACATGGTTTGAAGAGTATGAACCGTCTGGGCTTTCTTGGCCTTTGGTGGGGCCTAGACCTGAGCCATCATTTCATCCAGGGAGAGAGGAACTCCAGGAGTGGATGGAGCCTTTTTTTACTTGCACTCTACTAACCATTGAGGTGGCAGGGGTGGCTTGTTCGCTAAAGTCTGTTCTTTTGGTTCTTCCCCCGTGCCTTATTGTTGTTCCTCCTTAGTAGTGTGGGTCTTACCTGCCCATTTTTCTTTGTTATGGGCTTCATCAGGAACATTTCGGCCAGTGACGTCTATCTCTTCCACCCTATCCTCTATATCTCTAGCCTTGTCTAGTCCTTCATCGGTTGTCCTGGGGGTTTCCTCCTTTTGTTGTTCTTGCATTTCTTCGGCCTCAGTTGCCGAGATTTCTTCTTCTGATATATCTTTTGAAAGTAGGGGAGGTACTAGGCCAAGGTTTAGTGTTTGTGCCGCATTAATTACCTGTCCAAAAGTCGCTCCAAGGAGTGTGCTTGGAATGTGGCGGCTGAGGTTACAGTTGGTCCTGTGGATCTGGTTCCCTCAGCAGGTGCCGCTTGTTCATCTTGCCCTTGTTGGTCCACCCCTAGATCTTGCATCTCCAGTATTTCAGAGGCGATTTCTAGCTCTGCTTCCTTTTCCCCTTCTATCTTCTCTTCCTACTCCTATGCAGGTTCAAGTTCCACAGCTTCTTCTTGTGCTGGGACTTCAGCCTCTATTTGCTTGGTGTCCCCCTGTAGGTTCCCAAACTCGTCAGTTGCAAAGATATCATCAAATTCACCCTGTGAGGGAGGACTGGCTGGGAGGTCAGTAGGTGCTATTTCTCTCTATGGCTCCGGAGAACTGGAAGAGAGGATCTCTACTTGTGGGGTTTGGGGCATACCCAACCCTAGCTTTGCCTTAGGCTTTTGGTTAAGCCTCTTCCTTCTTCAGGTAACTAAGGGTGGCCCCGCATCTCTTAGTGCTGCTTGTTCCGTTGGATCTACCCCTGTTGCCTTTACCATCAAGGTTGTCAATGATGGGGAGGAAGGGGGATGAATTGGCCCAGCCATGAGTACTGGAGTGGCCAGTCAGGTGATTAACTTCTCTCTCATTTTTTGGGAGGCTTCCATTGACTTCTTTATTTATTCTTTTATAGGGACTTTTTTCACAAGAGTTGTATCTATTCTTTTTCCTTTATCCGCTTTCTGTGAAGAAGTCCCAACCCCCAGAGTTAACTTTGGTACTGGCTGGGCTGCTCTGCAGACACTCACGGGGCACACCTTCTTGAAGTAAGCATGGATGCGCTCGACCACCTCTCAGGTGAAGTCCTCAATTGTTGGCCCTTCCTGGGCATCCCAATTTACCGGTGGGAGGGCTAATTTGTCGATCCCCTTTGCTTTGTACTGGGGATCGATCATGGAGCTGACATCTGAGAAGTCCTCCAAGAATCTCCAGAGCTTTAATCTTTCCATCATGCCTACCGTCATCCTGATGTAGTGTCGACTCCAGACCTCCACGTCATCTTGGAAACTTTCCCAAAAATCCTCCATATGGTATTGATGGGGCTCTGAAGCCCGAGGAAGTGCTTCTGTGATCTTGCCGTGTGGATCAAAATTATTCCGCGTTAAGTAGAACATCACTAAGTTATAGCTTTTAAGCTTGTTATCCACCTCTTTTGCGGTGGCCAAACTGCATGAATAGTTCCCACAAGTGATTGGGAATGAAATATTGGTTACCTTTTTTAAGGCAAAGAATGCATGTAATTCCATCATCTCCCTGCAATATTCCAAGAGAACTATCTTATCCCCACAGTGCTTGGGTAACAAGTAGGGTTTCCCAGAGAAGCCGGTGACCCTAATATAAGTGTGTTGTTGGAATTGGATGTAATAATGTCCATAGCTCCAGACCAAATTTATCACCTCCATGGACAGGTGATATCCTACGTCCTAGGTGGGTGTTAGCAGGTGGTAGTAAACGAAGGCATCGTTTACCCGACAAAAACATCGGAAGCTAGCCTCCCATTGAACCTGTGGAAAATGGTCCCACAGTGCCTTTTATCCTGGGCCAATTCCAAGCATGCCATCTGTGAGTAGCCCATGGGTGTGGGGCCTCTGCTATGCCAGGACATAGAAAATATAAGAAGTCATGTAAAATTTCTTCTTCCTGGCTAGTTGGAGGAACTGGGAGTCGACGTGGTTGGAAATTATAGCTGCCCAATCAAAGTACCCTCCCTTAGTGGAGATGCTGAGGAGGAAGTAATACATCCATGGAGCGAATTCCT
>MU212340.1:8471-20598 GCA_018584345.1 Thuja plicata
TTTGATGTCCCAAAAACCCCCCCCCCCCCATACCCTGTCATCCCGGTCCCAGAAACTTAGGGTAACACTACTATTTATTGATATTATATGGTGTGCACGATTTAAAACAGAGAAAAAATAAAGTATTAAATAGAATACTTACTGTCCCAGAAAAGATCGGCTACCGGCGATATTCAAATTTGTGGCTGTTTTAAGGACGCATTATGGCATAAATGTATTCCAGCATTGAAGGAGCTTTACTAGGTATTGGCTCAGGTATCTTAGCCATGATTCCTTTGATGTGGGTTTACCACATCAGGTCCCTCTGATATTTGCATGAGTTTCTTAATCAGCTGGGAAGAGTTTGCTGGAAAAGACACCACTATTACTTGGCGCAAGCCTGTCTGAATGGCATAAGGGGATTCACCTTTGTAGCAGCTTCAAGCATCCTGAGTCGTGAGGTATATGTTGGTGAAGGCTTTTCAATGAATATGAGTGTCTTTTCTAGGACACCTTGACATTCCTCACTCGAAAGATATAGAGGTAGAAAGCTTATTTTGTGTTGTGTAAAGAGTCTACCTAGCTCTAACCCTTGATTTGACTGCAAGAAAATTCTTAAAGTCTGTAATTCTGATTTCTTTTAATTTTTCCAGCAATACATATATAGTTTTCCCTTTTGTTTTTCTCCACATTAATCAAATTGAAATACAAAGCACAATTTAATTCTAAACATCTATGGAAATACATATGCGAATTCATTTTCAAATTCAAATTTGCAATTAACAAATACATATGCAACGTTATTATTTAACAAAGGAAGTCATCATGGTTTGAACCTGCGTAAGCTTCCCTAACTTCACCAACTTCTAGCCGCAACTTATAAGTAACGGATGGTGGCTGCTCCTTTCTACATCCACGGGCTGCTATGGCAACCACACGTCCAGCAAAACACCAACTTTCTCCCTTAAAACAAAAAACAAAAAACTCTCTGCCTTAAAATGTCCAGCACTAAGCTCTTTGCCTTCAAAACGTCCAACACTAAGCCCTTTCACCCAATGCCGAAATGTCTTCAACCAAACACTCACAATTCGCTGGAATCTTTCACTAGTTCAAAGTGATTGAAACACTGAATTGAATTCCCAATTCAATCAGCAAGTTTTTCCCAAACCCTTGTCTCCATAATTCGAACCCAAACAAGAATGAATGAATAGCATAATCAATAATGAATTTGATTTCTTCTCCATGTCTTTTATAATCTCTCCACAAGAAATCGAACCCTAGCTTCTTAATCACACATTTCACTTACATAAAGACTATGCTTTATGTGCACATTTGAAATATAATAAACTATTATATTTCTTTCCATTTTAATGATGAAAAAAGACCCTTTCATTAAAATAACAATATTCTAACACATAAGGTCCCTGTTTTATGAGCTCAGGATTTAAAATGTCTCAACCCAGTTCCAACGAGCTATAACACTAAGATGCCCAAAATACAATCCCAATAAAAATAGCAACCTTAGCCAATTTAATTAAATAATAATCATAATTCACCCGTCTTGCGAAAACAACTGAGGAAGTATCAGAATCAAAATCTGATAGCACAGGTGTGATCCTGATGATGAAATATGATGAATGAACCTGACGGGGTGACTTACTAAAAATAGACGCTCCCTCAAAGAATCTTGGAGCCCAAACTGGAAATAAAATCTGAGAGCATCATATAACTCCTCTAAAACATCTGAGCTCCGTGGAACAAACAGTTGACTTACTATAAATAGTAAGTCCCTCAAAACGGGGCCAAAACCCACAACATGGTCCTCTAATCACCAATATTAGCTTACAAGGACCCAATGATAGGGTAAATCCACTAACTCCAATGCTCGCTCAAAATGGGGACATTACATGTTACTGGAGTAGAGCTTTATCGATGTTGATGGGAAGGTATCCTCAAAAGTTTTGTAAACAGAGTATTAGTGGGGCATATGTTTTTTTTGTTCATTTCTGCTATTGTAAAATGATTACAACATTACCAGGCAACTATCAACGACAAGCAGAAATCCTCCATATTTCATCAATATAATTATTGGGGGCACTATGTATGAGGTCGGAATTTTCTATTATGAATTTTATTTCAGTCTGAATGATTTTGACTAATATGTTTTAGCAAGCATTTATTATTTCTGTCGTGCATTTCCTATCATGATGTGTTATACAAGAAAAAACATCATAAAGCTGAGGTTCA
Source organism: Thuja plicata (assembly GCA_018584345.1). Taxonomy (NCBI): domain Eukaryota; kingdom Viridiplantae; phylum Streptophyta; class Pinopsida; order Cupressales; family Cupressaceae; genus Thuja; species Thuja plicata. Next base: position 10,698 of record MU212340.1, read on the forward strand.
AATTGCAGTTCACAATTCAAAAATAAGTGCATTCAAGAAAAATTAGGGAATCCAGTATAAGAAGAAAAATGTTCTGAAAATAACAATTAGAAACAGAGCTTGCATAGACAGTTAGATATCAATTTGTGAGAAAACATTTAAGGTCAAATTTGAGTGGGAATCTCATAGAGTGGGAGAATATTAGGATTAGGGTGTCTTATACCTTGTAAATCCCATTACATGGTTCCAACATCCTTGGAAAGTGTCCTAAGGCAGTTAGGGTGTATTGGGAAAATATGTTTATATTTATTCTCGCTATTGCTTGTAAAACATTCATAAGGGCTGAAGGGTTCCACTAGCAGCGTTAAAGGTGTGTTGCAACACAATTATTTAATATTATTTCCCCCAAATGTGGACACCTAGAATGAGATAATTAATCACTTCGAAAGTGGACAAATAAGTGACATTTGGGCTTCCCCAGGTGGGGGCTTGAAAGAGGCAACAGGTGTCTCTTGGTATTCAATCATTTATTACATTTGATGTAAAGTTTATCTTGCAAGATTGGGCACCCAAATTGGAGACCACATATTAAAGCCAAAACCGGTGTCCTTTCGACTTCCGTGGAGGCAATCCAAGGGTTGTGGTCATTTGGAATGAAGACCCTTCTTTGGACACCTTTATTGGAAGCATTGGAGCTCTCCATACCATAAATATAACTCTTTGGATACAGAAAATAAAATAAAGAACAGTTGTAGAGTTAATTTGCAAGAACAAGGATGGGTGGAAGGCTTAAGGAGGTTTTTCACAAGTACATAGATTCTGCCATGTTGGAGGCAAAGAGAACAATGGGAGTGAAGGTATCATAATCACATTTATTGTTGATAATACATACTTGGCCTCTCTTCTTGGTGGGGTTTCTCCATGCAAATACCCTCTTTGACACCTTGAAAACACACTAGCATCTCTTGACACTTTGGTTGAGGATTGCTGAACTTCCATTTGTGGAATGTGAATATGACACTAACCATGCTTAAACTGATAATAAACCCTTTCCAAAGAGAAATAGTTTATCCAAAACAAGAAATTAAGAAACCAATTGAAAGGAACATTGTAGCCAGGTTTTGACAATCAATTAAGGATACAACAAACATGCATGAAATATTGCATACATAAAGTCCTACAAAACAATACAATTGTCATCTAACAAGCCCACAAAATAATATGATTTGGGGCAGTGTTCGACATAAAAAACAATCATGGAAGGAAATGCCAACTGGCACAAATGTAAGAAACAATTATGATAACAACATTCAAAAACTAGAAGAGCTTTTCAACTAGGTTAATTTTCTTGTTCTAATAAGTTTCATTTAACATTTTGGAAGACTACCATCATCCTATCAAAATTCAAACATTTTTTTTATTATACAGAAAACAAATCAGTAAAGCAGTGCAATAACTTTAACTTGATTATGGCAGATGAAACAGGATCTCAAACATCACAGTCTCACATAATCATGAGTTCAAACTTTGTCATACTTAGCACAAACAGCTATAACCAAGAAACGAGCCCCTCAACTGTTCCCAAGATAAATTCATGCATCTGCAGTAACAAAAAACGAAAAAAGCAAATACCCTTTATATTGCATGTCAGCAAATTTAGACCTATGAAAAATTCAACTCAGAAACCTTGATTATTTAGTTAGATATTCCAACTCATATATTATAATGTCTCAAGAAGTAGTCCGAATTACAGAAATCAAACAAATAAATTATAGATAATACCCCTAAATAACTGTCAGAGGTTTAGCTTACATGGTGCAAAGACCAGCACAGACTGGTGGAAGAAGCACTTTCAACAAGCTTGGAACTCCCTCTGAAGCAATGACACCTACAAGTAATGATGTTTAAAAAATTTAAAGTTTAAACATCACCACAACAACAAACCCTAGCAACTTTTTGACTTATTATAGAAAAGAATGTTGAACAATATCACAGATAAAAATCAAATCATGTGCATGAAGAAAAAGCATGGATTATTTTTTAACTTTTGAACTAGACCAATGAATCAACTTCCTCAGGAGATCTACCTATATGAGTAGCTGTTCCAAGGTAAAGAGGTCGGGGCCTATCTTCATATGGGATGGTTACATTGCGAAAATTCTGTTCCAGATCAAGACCGTACAGTTCCCTTACCTTCAAAAACATGAAAATGTGAATTAACTTTCTGTTGCTACAACAAGATGCCTATAGCTATTTATTTTACACCAACAGATTGCAATGTTATTGCCTATGTCTAGCATTATTAAAACCTGCAAAACAATCCCCTGTAAAAGCTTTATTTGGTCTCAATAACAGGGTCCAAAATGAACGTATTGTTTCAGAGATGCTCATCATTTGTATTTAGCTTTAGTTGGTTTCTTCAACAAGATGTCCACAACTATTTATTTTACACCAATAGATTGCAATGTTATTTCCTGTATCAAGTGTTCTTAAAACCTACAAAACAAACCCCTGTAAAAGCCTCTTTTGGCCTTAATAACAGGGCCCAAGAATGAATGTATTGTTTCAGAGATGCTCACTGTTTGTACTTTGCTTTGGTTGGTTTCTTAAACAATATGTATTAGTGCAACAGAAAATAAAATTTTGTGCTGTCAAAGCTACATCACTGTTTTATTTCTCTGGCTCTTAATCCAGATGCTACCAAACATACAGTATACCGTAAGACTAATTTGCAATTAGTATTTGGGGCATTCAGATTAACATTGCAAGGATTTAGAGAATAATAAAACATATTGTTAGAAATTAGGATCTACAAGAAATAATATTTAAATTTAAATCTTAAGGTATGATATTGAAGATATAGCTACAGTTGATGGCTTTCCTTTAGTTCCTATGACAGGTTAGGCTTTAAATCTTATTATAATAAGTTACTCTGGTTTGCCTATTTGGCATTATTTTGAAGAAGGTATGAAATGCTAATGACGTTAAGCTGATCTTGCTATCTGATACATTACTAAACAATCACACATAAATTTTTTTAATTTTAAGTTTTTACCCATATATACAGTTGAGGTTTATTCACTTCCCTCTTTCAATATACTGCAACTATAGTCAAGGAAGCTCACTTCACTTTTCACAACATGCTAAAGATTTTGCATAAAGAAGGAGCTAATTCCCCGCAAGAAATTCACTAGTGTCTTTGTATCATCCACAACAAAAATTCACTGCATAAAAAGAAAAAAAGAAACAAATCAAACCACATCAAAGAAATCTACCTTGGACAGAAGTTGTGAAATAGGATCACCATCAAACCACTCACAGTGCTTAAAGGAGCATTCTCCCCATAATAACCCCCCTTCACCAAATGCACCCCACCTTGAAGTCCCTACAAGAAATACAACTCTAATTAGTATGCCCGTTTTACATAGAAGCAATAGGCATGCAGTATTATCATGAAATAGGATAAGAAAGATACAGAATCTTCTTTTTACATGTCTTTTCTCCAATAATAATTATAACCTTCTTCTCAATCTTGCATGAATCACAAACATTTCGACTCAAAAAATGAAACTTACAACAAGTACACCCAAAAAGAGGAGAATAATTTTTTTTTAAATTGAAATGGAAGTCAATAATTCATAAAGCAATTATTTCAAAAATACCAAATTAGATCAATTAAGAACTAAAAACACAGCTTTAGTTCATTATTTTTTGTAAGCTTGTATTCTTATTGTCAAATAACAGGCATGTACCTCTGAATATCTTTCCAGTGATTATGAAATTAGAACTATATACTAATACTTTGACTGTAAGCACTGATTTAGGCATCTTAAAACTAATGATCAAAGACTACATGAGAAATTAAAATAACTACCAAGTAGAAAAACACATGACTCATATTATCTGTGGCATATTATGGGCACTTAGACCAAGACAGCTGCACAAAAAGCTAAAACAGTGAGCTGCTACTTAAATTTTGTAGTTGTGGTCATTTAATTAGACTCAAAGGAGAAGATTCAACCGTCACCATAACAGCCAAACCAAAAAATAGATGGGGAGCTATTACTAGATTGATTATCATATAACTATTTGAGTAACAGCTCTCCATGTATTTTTTGTGTGGATGTTATGGCTGACAATTGAATCTTCATTTTTTATTCTAATTAAATGACGACAACTACAAAAATCAAGTAACAGCTCTCTGTTTTAAATTTTTGTGCAGCTGTCTTTGGTCTAAATTTTAAGTGCCTATAATATGTGACAGATATTATGGATCATGAAAAACAATTTGTTTTTATGCTTTGTAGTTATTTTAGTTTCTCTGATAGTCTTTGATAATTCATAGTCAGATGCCTAAATCACTGCATACAGACAAAGTATTAGTATATGATTCTTGTTTTGTAATCACTATTAAAATATCCAGAGGTACATGCATATTCTTTAACAATAAGAATACAAGCATACATGGAATAATGAAATAAAGCTGTATTTTTAGTTCTTAGTTCATCTAATCAGATGGGGAGCTGTTACTCAAATTTGTAGTTATATGATAATCAGAATCAAGAAGGGAAGATTCAACAGTCACTTATAAAAGCTGTAAATTGATAAAGCAAAGAGTCTCCTGTGGATTCAAAACTCCATATTTGTGGCACTGGAACCTAAATTTGTTCTTGTTTAATTGAGCTTTGAACCATATTGATGTCCCAGAATAAGTACAAAAAAAACTTTTATGTGTTAGTGTAGAATATTTTAAGACCAGTGAATATGTCACGCACAAGCATCCACCCACTGCTAGCACTTTTAATTTGTAAACCCGTGCTTTAAGAAATAACTACCTAAAGGCAACCAAGGGATAATTGGACTCTGAAAAACTGACTGTTTTTTTAATTTTCTGAATGGCATTATTGACTACTTTGTTATCCTCCAGCATTCGCTGCAAATCTTGACTGTTTTTATCATTTAGCTGCTTAAGATATAAAGCCAAAACTTAGTACAGAAGTTGCAAAATCGGATCAGTCTAATCACATTACTGGGAAGGCTATTAAGACGTGAAAACAATAGTACATTCAACTGGGTTGGACGTACTTTTTTTATTTCAGTCTGACACGGACCTGAAATAAAATAAGTAGCAGATATTTTTAAGGGTGATGCTCAGAATCAAGAGGGCCAGAGACCTGATCGACTATTTACAGGACAGCTCCTTACACAAGCAGAAAGCGTTCCATCCTTGTCAATTCTTGAGTCAGCTCATGGCTCTACTATAAATACTACTTTGGTTAATGGTATGTCAAAGTAGTCTGGTTTTCTAACAGAATATTCTGTTCTACAGTTTTTCAACTTGTCCAGGGTCCTTGTTTCATTTGAGCTCTGAGAGAAACTCTTCACAGTTATGTGATTGCAGACTAGCCCTACTTGAATGTATTTTTCTCCCTTATTTAATATTCTTCTCTTTCCAACAATCAAATAAAAAAGATGGCAGTTTCAAATTTCAAAGAGGTGGGTGCTATCTGTCAACAAGATATTCAGGCCTTTATGCTTCTAGGCATGTGATGTATTTTATCTTTTTGATATTTCTCCATGCAACCTCCAATTTCCCCACCATTACATGTGTGTGATCTCACATAGAATTTTGAAGAGGTTTCTTGAAATATTTGGTAATAAAAGTTAAAACAACCTCATAAATTGAAATTGGTCAAACAGCTAAACAGCACCATAATAATCCTTTTGAAGGATTAACCAATAATTATTCCTGGAGGTTGTATAACCTGAAGCAATAATGGAAGATTGAAAACACAAGGTAGAACATTCTATGGGAAAGAAAGCACTAATTACCTGACCAGTCAGAGGCTGACTATATCCATAAAATGAAAAATGATACATTGTGGTAATAACTTGTTCCTCCAATACCCATTACTTGACATGCCAAAAGCACCAATTACAAAGTTTAATCATTAAAGATCCTTGGAGAACTATGAATATTAAACCTGAAGATTTCTTTCTCAATGAAGAGTGCAAAAAAAGCAAGTAACAAGGTTGCGCTCGCAATTTTGCAACAACTGCTTCTTCTGTCAGTCCATCCTCAGCAGAAAATGTTTGCATTGTCTCTAAGACTGAAATAAAGCAATAGCCACGTGCTGAATGGGATATACCTGCAATAGAAAAATAAGCATTAGAAGTTAGAACACCAGAGGTTAATTCTTTATCGAATCAATTGTTTTCTGTCTAGTAGATGAATTTAATTTATGACCAATGAATACTAAAATATTCATTTGCAAAAATTAGACACAAATAGATGCTGTCAATGTTAACTGAATATGATTCCCTTATCAATTCCACGACAACAGGGAGCAAAAGAGAATTGGAGAGAAAGAAGCAGATAACTATGTAAAATTTGAAACATTGCTTTGATTTATAATGAAGTAAGCTGCACCATATCATGGATTATTCTATAAAATCCAAATTACTGAATCACTGCTCTGAATACTAAATAACTAAATTGATACCTCTAGAAAATTGTGCTTCAAATGATTATTCTATAAAATCCAAATTACTGAATCACTGCTCTGAATACTAAATAACTAAACTGATAACTCTAGAAAAGAAGATGAAATGCAACTGGAAACTAATAATCGATGGCTGCAAGAAAATTGTATGACCTTCTTTAATGAATATAACCTGATTATGTGTAATGTCCCCTTTTGGGCACATTATCTCGTGCCTTATAGTTAGCCTTTTCATCATGGTCCGGTGGGCTAACCGAGGTTTGGCAAAGGATCAGAGGGGTGTTTGGCCTAGGTGTTTTCAATTTCAGGCCAATCGGATCAGTTTCCACAGGGTTTCCAGTGTGCTTACTATTTATAGTAAGACTAGGTTTTCCTGGCATTTCAGTAGTGGACTCGAAGCGTCTCGCCGAGAGCTTTCCGGCAAGCTATCACACGACTCCATCCGAGTTCATTTGGTCCTCCGTTTTAATGTCAGAAGATTCCTCACTTTATTTTATTATGTCACTTTATAGCCAACAGTTATATTTATTTAAAATGACTTTAAGTGAGAATATGAAAAGACAAAGAGGGGAAACTGAAGAATCACAGCCATTGCATTAAAAGAAGGATTGAAGGCTCATTTGAGATATGCTTAGTTTTTTAGATATTATATTTATCTCTTGGAGATATCAGGAAGCTTCCAGCTTTCGAATACAGCCGTGAGGACGGAAACCCTTTTGGCTCAGAGGTGGATTGGACATGGCCCCAGTTCGTCTCCGGTGCGGATTCACTGCAGAGTTCGCCATTGCACTTCCAGGTTCTTCTTCTCATTTGATGTTACTGCTGAACATTGTATTTCAGATTTTGAATTGTGGAAATCCCATTATTATTGTATTGTTGTTATTGAATGCAATAATATTTGCTGAGGGTTTTATTGGGACATTTTGCTGGGTATTTCTTATGAATCAATGTTTTATCTGCATGATTGTATTTGTTTAAATCTGTATGAGAAATATTTGAGAAATTTAGGGAAAGACCCGGTTCGGCTCATTACAGTGGTATCAGAGCTGGTTTTCCTGCCAGCCTGTGAAGTCTTAGCAAAAACAATTTTCCAGAAAGGTTTATTAGAGTTTTTAACAGAGGAAATTCCAAATTGTGAGGTTTTCTTTAGAAATAAAATTGCAGTCAACAAGAGGTTGTTTAGAAAATACAGATATTTTCTGAATTAAGTATGGGCCTCGATTTACTGTATCCAGAATGCAGTTGAGTGTTTAATGGCAACGTGGGTTTTAGTTAATATTTGGTTATGTTGAGGGAAATAGCAAAGTCACCGACTTTAAAATATTGGCATTGACGGGTCTAGATATCAACTCTATACGCACAAATTTATGTTATCTTTCGAACCAATTGTTGTGGGCATTAATCTCTCTTGGAGTCGAATCAGTCAAGAAAGCTGAAGCGTCAGAGCCTACCGTGAATGCTAATAAAATGGGTTTCATTAATTTGATTTATAATTCCTTGTGTGGGGGCCGCCCAATGTTTGTTGAAGGGCACTAGAGGATTAATATTCTTATTATAATATTTGGTGCTAGAGTAAATTTCAGCGTGAGCTTCAATATTTATATTTGAGTTGTCGCGAATCATTTGTGCCTTGATAAAATAATTGCCTTAAACATTGGACAAAATATATATGCTGATGGTGTTATCGCGAGGAATGTTTGGGCATTAATAATATCTGGTGGGGCCCTTTGTTACTTGGTATTAGAAGTTTATAAGCAGAAGGAAATATTTTCTAGACTTAAAAAGAGCACATTAACATTGCAGCAACTGGGAACACCTGTATTGAGTTATTGCATGACAAAGATAGTAAACTGTGTTGACGTGTCGTGATCGACATCCTTGGGATAGATGAAGAAACGCTAATTCATGTAAGAGGAACACAAAACGTCAACAAAGAACGAAGAAATAGTCCAGTGCAGCTACCGTGACTGATAGAAGGAGGACAAAAATATTTCATTATAATACTTGCTGGTATCGAAGAGGTGTCACTAGCTGTCAACCGACTCATTCTGTGAAGATGCCATGAGCTGGGGATAGCTGTCAATCAATTCATGATGTTGTGGAACGGAACAGAGGATAGCTTACGGGAGTTAACGCCTCCGGATAGCAACCGTGCGGGCATTCCATCTAATCTGTCTCTCCTCTACAGTTTGGTGTTGAACGAAAATCTTACAAGATTGGATCTGCAGTAGAATCATCAGTTTAATGTTTGTTGGGCATTTTATGACCATTTGAACCATCAATTTGGAGTTTACTAGACTTAGTGAATTAGCAGATGCTTCTAATTCTACAGTCGAAACTTCAGACTTATTGGCTTACGTCAACGGAAGTATAAAATGGTACATCTCATTACAGTTTGAAGTGTCGATGTTGGAGGTGGTAGACGTTTTCAGCCTTCGAAGGAGAAACTAGGAGCACAGAGTTGAATTGGGACTGTGAAGGCATCGTGGTGTTTATTGGTGTATTCTTTCTATTCCCTGGATCATTGTGACCAGACTTATTAAGTCTGAGTGATTCAGCTTGAATAACTGTCTTGGCAGAGTAGTTTGGAGATATCTGTATGCTACAAGGTTTGGGTTGAAACGATTTACATATTCTTGAACTCTTTACCACCAGTTGAAGTTGGAAATAACGTGTGTGCTCTCTATATGCACTTGGTAGTATGGAACCAAGCGTAAATAATATCAAGGTTGATGTGTGGCTATATATAGATACATACACCGTTGTTCATAAACTCAGATCCATTAATCTCTGCAAAGGCAAGGTGGAGTATAACTTCATAATCATTCCTTATCGAATTCTTAGAACCAAAGCGATATCAAGTATATTTACACTTGCAAATTATTAATGCAATCCCCGATCAGGAAGCATCATTGGCAAATACTGGATCAAGTTTCAGCAACAGCTATATCTACACCCCTTGTTGAGATCAAATTCTACATATTAGACACTATTCATGCAAACTGTTTGACAAAATCTTAATGAAGTCCAAGACAAGTGAATTTGAACATAATAGGAGGGGATATTACGGTGATATCTATAAGTCCCAAAATCTTACAATCTAGGGAGACAAATTTAAAGCTACAAGTTTTCCACCTTCACTGAAGAGTCTAGTAGTTTTCTAGCTATGGGGAAGACGTAGAGTTTGGAAAAAGTCTTGAAGGATCTTGCTCAGGTTCAGCGACAGTTAGTCCAGATCTCACAACCGGATAAAAGGACTGAAATTCTTAGCATATATGATGAGTACAACACACTTCCTCCACAGGTTCAGAGAGATTTAACCTTCTCTAACTTCTTGGACTTTCATCCAAAGCTTCAACGCAAAACTTTAATGGAAAGGAAGCAGTGTCAAGATTTGGCTCGAGATCTACTTGCACAAG
>JAGRRI010033327.1:0-12267 GCA_018584345.1 Thuja plicata
CAATCCTTCTAACCCTTTTCCCCTCAAGTTTACTTTCCTGTTTAAGAGCAAGCTAAGGTGATTATCCAAGAGGAACCAGCCTAGAATCTGGAGGTCTCATCTCGGTTAGCAGAGGTCCCACAACCTTAAGATGACTCCCTTGTTATACTGGATTATCAAGACCAAGAGAGCTTGAGATCAGAGGCGCAAATCCAGTGTATAACAGGTTTCTAATATTGTACTAGTAGGTAAGCCTGCTGGGGGCATTCGCATCTGCACTGATTTCAGAGACCTAAACCTTGCATGTCCCAAGGATGATTTTCTACTCCCAAATATTGACATTATAGTGCATTTGATGGCAGGACATGAAATGTTGTCACTTATGGATGACTTCTTAGGTTACAATCAGATCAGGATAGCACCAGAAGACCAACACAAAACCGCATTCACAATGCCTTGGGGCACCTTCTATTATCAGGTGATGCTTTTTGGCCTTAAAAATGCCAGAGCCACTTATCAACGAGCAATGACTACCATCTTTCATGACCTTTTGCACGTCATCATGGAAGATTATGTGGATGATCTTTTAGGCAAATCCAAAACAAGGGAATCACATATTCCTATCCTCACTACCATTTTTGAGCGATTAGAGAAGTATAAGCTTTGGTTGAATCCTAAGAAGTGTGTCTTTGGAGTACAATCTGGTAAGATGCTGGAATATATTGTGTCATAGTGTGGAATAGAAGTTGATCCAAAGAAAGTGAAAGCAATCCTAGAGATGCCACCACCCAAAACATTAAAGCAATTACGTAGTTTACAAGGCAAACTGCAATCAATCAAAAGATTCATGTCACAACTAGCAGATAAGGTGCATCCGTTCTCCCATCTCCTGTGCAAGAATATCAAGTTTCAGTGGGATTGCTTATGTCAAAATGCATTCGAGAAATTGAAAGGCTATCTGGCTAATCCACCTGTATTGGTACCACCTGTTGCTGGTCGTCCTCTAATTTTGTACATATCTGCTACAGAGGTCGCGTTGGGAGCCCTCCTGACACAATTAGATGATACTAGCAAAGAGCGAACAATTTACTATCTCAACAGGACTCTTATTGGCTATGAGTTGAATTATTCCCTAATTGAGAAGGCATTTTTGGCCGTTGTTTTCTGTATGCAGAAACTATGAAATTATATGCTTAATCATAAGATTCATCTTGTTGCCAAAATTGATCCACTCAAGTATCTCCTAGCACGGGCTGCTCTTATTGGTCGTACAGCGAAATGGGTCATGATTCTTAGTGAGTTCGACATTGTCTATGTGGATCGAAACGCTATCAAAGGACAAATAATTGCAGATCAGTTAGCTGAAGCACCTGTTGACGGTAAACATCCTTTGATCACAGATTTTCCAAATGAATCAGTCCTTAATCTTTCCCCGAGTCCACCATGGAAGCTTTATTTTGATGGATCCTTCACTCAGAAAGGATCGGGGGCAAGAATCTTGTTTGTTACACCAAAAGGGGATCTCATCCCTAAATCTTACAAATTACAATTTCCTTGTACCAACAACATTGCAAAATATGAAGCCCTTGTACTTGGACTCTGGCAGGCCATACAATAGAAGATTCTCATTTTATTGGTGATTGGTGATTCACAGTTGGTCATCAAAGAGTTATGGACGAATATCAAACAAAGGATGATAAGTTGCTTCTCTATCGCCATACAGTTGAGGATCTCAAAACACATTTCATTGAGCTAATTTTCCAACAGATCCCTCGCACAAACAACAAAGCAGCAAATGCCATGGCAACAATTGGGTCCATTGATCACTATGCCAAAACACAGCGCACGGTGTGAGTTTCTTGTTGAGAATCTTACGGTCCCAGCCTTTGACAAACCGAATTCAAAAATGGTGTGTGAAATTGTTGATCCCAATTCCCCATGGTACTAAGAAGTCTATTCCTACCTATGTGATGGACATACCCCACTTACTTTAACCCCCAATCAACATAAAACCTTCATTCACCGCACTTCCCGCTACACAATCCTTGCTCATACCCTTTTCTGAAAGCATTTTGATGGAACTCTTTTAAGGTGTCTGAATTCTAATGAAGCACAAATGTCCTTGGAGGAGGTACATCAAGGAATCTGCGGGGCCCACTCTAGTGGACTTACTTTGGCCAAAAAGTTGTACGCACTAGATATTACGGGCCTACTATGGAGCAGGATTCCTACAACTATGTGAAGAAGTGTGTGCCTTGTCAGTAGCACGGTGATTTGATACACGCTCCCTCCCAATCTCTCCAGCCCACCATCACCCCTTGGCCTTTTTCACGCTGGGGTCTCAACCTCATTGGCCAGATTTTCCCTAATTCTTCCAATGGCCATAAATACATCCTGGCTGCTAGAGAGTACTTTACCAAGTGGGTTGAAGCTGTTCCTCTCACCTACACCACTGAAAAATAGATTTCGAAGTTCATTTTGAACTATCTTATCTGTCGTTATGGCATTCCTCAGGACATTGTTACTGATAATGGAGGACCTTTCAAGAACAAGGATGTCACAGAGCTATGTAGGAAATTCAGCATTACCTACCATACCTCTTCAAAGTACTTTCCGCAAAGCAACGGTCAAGCTAAGGCTACAAATAAAACCATCCTCAGAATCCTCAAAAAAACAGTCGATGAAGCTGGCCATGATTGGCACCTTCGCCTCAACCTTGCCCTTTGGGCCTACCGCACCTCCATTCGAACCCCCACGGGAGCCACTCTCTTTGCCCTTGTTTACGGTACTGAGGCTATTCTACCCATCGAAATTGAGCTCCCTTCCCTTAGAATTTCTCTCAAGAATCTGTTGTTCGAAGAAGAATATAAAGTTGCCCGCTTGCAAGAGCTGGAACTCCTTGATGAGAGACGCCTCAATGCCCTAGACCACCTCCACGTGTATCAAAACCGCCTTCGCCTTCAGTTCAAGAAAAGGATCAAGCCTCGTCAGTTTGAGGTTGATGATCTTGTCCTGCAGCACAATATGAAGAACCTCCAGAACCGTGAAAAGAAAGGCAAGTTTGAGCCTAATTGGTTGGGACCCTTCATCGTCACAGCAAAGTATGGTTCAGGCGCTTATCAAATTGCGTCACCAGAGGGAGATCCACTCCCTGATCCTGTAAATATTGTATATCTCAAGCGCTTCTATGCTTGATCTGTCAGTAGTCCGTTGTACAACAGAAATCTTCAAAAATCCAAAAAAATCATAAAAGCAAAAAATCCAAAAACATTCAAAAAGCAAGCAAAAAAGCAAAAAAAAAAAAAAGCATAAAAAATACAAAAGCTTGAAAAGAGTATCAAAAAAGAGAAAGAGAAATAAATTTATCCATCTGTGAAAACCACTTCGGTGGCGCAATGGATAAGTACCATGGTGAAAACCTATTTCAGGCGCCATGTGTAGTCAAATCCACTATCGGTTTTCACCATTTGTCTATACAGCTTGCATCGCCTTTCATAATAAAAGTCACTACTCATATCTGTGCAGGTAGTTCTTTGAACATATTTCCACTTTTGCAATAAAAATTCTTGCACGACTGAGCTTACCAAATCAAATACTGAGCTTTGTTCTAGACACAATGATCGCAAACGTTTTACATCAAATCAGCAGACAGATTGACTTTCCTATGATCATTCTATTCACAAGCAATTGCCAGTGAATTCTCATTTTTTATCAATCAATCTTTGGCCCATCAGGATGCATCCTTCCAGTGTCGATTGTTCTATCAATCCTCACATCAAAATTGTTCATGGCAAGAACTTTTGGACTGAATGACCACTTGGTCAGGATGTCTTTTTTGTTGATTTTATCTTATGTTTTACTATGTACTTATCATGACAGCCTCGATCTTCTATATCTTTGTTCATTATGGTGAGTATCTATTGAAATACGTGTCATTTGTGATATGATTTGCTGGTCATAATTTGTTAGTGCATCTATATTTTGATATTTAGTTATGACTATGTATGCCTCACCGGGGGCAGGATTCATGCATCTCAAATCCTTCAAAAGATCGGGATATACTGCGTCTCCTCATGAGTAACATTTCATAGATCTCATCATATCTAATATCTTGCATTCTTGTTCCTAACAACCTATTTGTCTAAGAGTCTAGTCCACGCAAAGGAACCATGTCACTTGTGTTTTCTAGCATATGGTGCATAACTCCTTTTGCAATATCAAACTAGAGTGTGCTCTCCAACATTAACACAGTATCAATCCCACTATCATCATGTAGTTAGTCTTTGCATTGTAGTTAGGTCATATTACATTTTGATTTTGCTCTTGGCAAAGGTTTCTATTTATTCCCCCTATCCAGTCACCTAAGTGATTTTATCAGACCTATTTGATACACACAAAAACAGTGTCCTCATATATTGCATCCATTCATTACAGTTGCATTGTTCATTTAGTTCATTGATCATATTTCATTATCAATCATTACAGTTATATTGCTCATTACAGTTGCATTGTTACTTCATTCATTAATCATTACTCATTAAGGTTACATTTAGTTACTTCATTCCTTATTGCATTTAGTTCCATTACATGTTTTAGTTGCATTGTTACTTCATTTTAATCATTATTCATTACCGTTGCATATAGTTACATTGTTAAGTCCTTAACATTTTTCATCAATTCATTTTTAGATTCATTTCACAAATTATATATGCAATTACATTTATTCATCATCACATTACATCAATACATGACAAAATATATCCATCTATAAGTATTAACACATCACATCTAACATCTATATATATCTGCATCTCATCCCTGCATCATAAATACGTCAAGATATTCATATACACTTATCTCATCCTGCATATTAGTCATCACATCATATAACATTATCATATAGCATCATAAAAGTCCATACATCAAAGTCCAATAGTCCCAAAGTCCATGTATATATCTCAAAAATGTCAATATCATACATCATGTGTCAAAATCATACATAATGTGTCAAAAATGTGTATCAAAAGATGGGCTGAGAATAATCATGATGGTAATTATGATGGTCCTGCACCACTGTCTTGGCGCGGTGGTAACCCCACTGATCTCTGTGAGCCTCGTGTGCTCTTTGTCTGCGCCCTCTCTGAGTAGGTAGGCTGGTGTCTCCTCTGACACTACGCTGTAATAGACCCCCATGTAATATGCGGCCTCTCGACCCCTCCGCCCCGCTCCCTCTGTGCTGCCATGGCATCTGCCATCATCTAACCAACCCCCTCAGCCCTGCCTGCTAGACGCGCTATATTGCGGTCTACCCTGTAATCCTCCGCACGTCTCCGTGCCAGGTCTCGCTCTGCAGTAAGAGCTGCTATCTGCGCTGACATCGCTACCAGCTCCTCATCAAGATCACCATGCTCCTCAATGATAGCGAACTCTCTGATGTCCACCTGAGCCTGTAAAATGTCTAGTGCTCTTTGAGCACTATCTCCCTGAGCAGTCTCTGCTACCAGCTCTCCCTGTACCCTGGCTACCTCTGTCTGTAGGCTGCTGGCTATGGCCTATGTTGTAGCTAGTAATCCCTGCAGCCGCTGGATCTCTGCCTGCGCGCTCACCTCAGTCGCCTGAGATGTCGCTAACAAGCCCTGTACCCTGCCTAGTTCAGTCTGAAGATTGTCCCGCTCTGCTGTCACAGTATCATGGATATCCTGGGCTACATAGCCCGCTGGTGGTACCTGTCCCGATGGCCCCTGTCCCTGTGGTGGATCATGTCCATGTACCTGTACGTTAGGAACTATGGGTGGCTGCCCTCTTGCGGGTATCTATACCTGTCCTCTCCGCCTCGGCGCTGCAACCCTAGGCCGGACTCTCCTCCCGCCGGCCCCTCCTCCTCATCATCATCATCCTGGCCTCCTCCATCCCCTCCGTCTCCAGGCTGCTCATCGTCCTGTACTATGTCGGGCACTGTCACTCTAACAGGTCTATGTGTGGCCCACCACTGAGCGTATGCTAGCACTACACCTGCATCCTGTAATGACTCTCAGGCTCTGATCCATGGGACCTCAATCATCTCCATAAAAGACGCTCGCGCTATGCGCGGATCAGCACCCATGCCCTAGACGCTCCCCACCTCTCGGGTCACCAATGGATGTGGGAACTCGTCTAGAACGACCTCCTGTATCTGACCCATCTGTCTCTGTACCCTGGTCGGCATGTGACTGGAGATCATATATGTCATCCTCCCTATCATCCAGTAGTCGGTTTGTACAAACCTCATATAATACGAGTCGTAAAACTCGTCCTCTGCATATCCATCCTACTGAGGGATCTCATGACCCCAGGCCTCACACCCCGCATAGGGTGCCCACTGTATCTCCCCCATCTCGTCCAGTCGACGTCGCCAGTATCCGACTGAATCTGTAGCCTCATAGCTAATAGGTGGCCTATACCTGCATACGAACGGCTCTTAAGCCGCTCGGGTCTCGCGGTGTCTAATCGGTCGTATGACCGCAATATGCTCCCACACCCATACCAGAAGAAGTGTGCACCCGGGACCTAATGCCCTACCCCTACGGTAAGTGCACATATGTAGATCATAATATAGCTGGCCGAGAATGGTGTAACCCCAGCAGTGTTGGTCTCCATCCTCAACCATGCTGCTAAGAACCCGTGCCCAACCCATAAGGAATCCCTTGCCTGCATGATCAGACATCAGTCGTCCCTCTATTAATCCAGCTAAATATAGGGCCACCCACTGCAACCGTGGCTCCATCTCCATCGCCCCCTTCCAGGACATCCACTGTCGTGTGGTAGGGAAATCTGCATATCTCCAACCAAAAGCCATCTCCATATAGGGCTCTGAGCCCTCAACACAATACTCGGGTATCAGCCCCCGAATCGGCACTCTGTAAATCCTTCATATGTCGTGGAGTGTGATAATAGCTTCCCCTATAGGGAAGTGAAAGATAGACGTGATGCTTTGTCACCTCTCTAACAAAGCAGACATGAATGCATTATGCGCTCGCAGATGTGGCCAATGTCGTACGTGCTCTAGTCCGTATAATGTCACAATCCCCCACTCGGCCACCGTCAACTGCTACTCCAGCTCCATGGTCACTGGATAGCACGCCCTCGCCCGGAAAGTGATGGTTTCCTCCTGCATCCAGCAAGCACATGTCATAAATCAGATAGCATTCTGGGGCATCGAAAAATGTCCCAGGCCTGTCCGGGGCATCGAAAAATACTTCCCGACCCTTGTCTTCCTTCTTCTTCCTCTCTTTTCTTCAGTTTTTGGGTCAAACCGCATAGACGACGATTGACCCTCGCAGACGATGGACTTTCGTAGTCGCCATTCTGTAGAGCCGGCGGATCTTCGCAAACGTCGGTCTGCGGAGACGGCAGTTTAAGCCACCGCCACTTTTGCCGCGCAGACGGCGGAGTCTTAACTCCACCGTCTCCACTGCACATTTTCTCCCTCCCCCTGTTCTCGCAAACGAAGATCGATCGATCTCCGTTTGCGTAGACGTCGATCACAAATCGGTCGTCTGCGAGGACGGCAGTCTGTCGATCGCCATCTGCGCAGACGACA
Organism: Thuja plicata; assembly: GCA_018584345.1. Classification (NCBI taxonomy): domain Eukaryota; kingdom Viridiplantae; phylum Streptophyta; class Pinopsida; order Cupressales; family Cupressaceae; genus Thuja; species Thuja plicata. The sequence continues at coordinate 7,559 of JAGRRI010033327.1, forward strand.
GTCAAGCGACCGCTGTCTGTGCTGCGCACCGGCTTTTGAGCGCATTAATGACCCCTATAACACCTACAAAAGCATTAAATGCATAATTGACTAAGAGGTGGTCGACTACTCACCGATGGTCCTGCATCTGCTGGTCTCTGGTGTACCCGAACGCGCTCTCCAAGCTGTGTACGTTCTCGCTCTACTGCCGTTGCTCTCTTCTTCTTCTCTCTTTTTGCTCTTTGTGAGTGAAAATGACTTGTCTATGGGCCCCGGTGGACTATTTATAGCCCCTTGGGACCCGTTTCTTCCGTTTGTCTCTCCATTCACCATTCTGGTCCCCGTTTCTTCTTTGGACACGCCTTGCAATTGGTCTGCATTCTTTGTTTTCCTACCTTTTTCAAGAAAATTTTATTAAAAAATTATATTTTTTCCTATTATTTTCTCGAGGGGGCACACTACTCCGCTCTCACTACCGTAGGTTTTTTTGACCTGTCTGAGGCATCTTATTTTCTTTTCTTTGACGCGACGTCACTTCTGACGTTACATCAAAGAGGAGCAAAATGTAGACGTTTAAAATTATCCTTATATTAATTTAATTAATATTTCCATAACATTATAGTTAATTTTAATTAATTATATCTATTATATTCTTTTATCTATTTAATTAAATTTATTTAATTAAACATGGTTCACTTTTCTTAGTATTTGAATTTAATTTAAATACTACCCTCTTTGATGTATTAAATTTTATTTAATACAATCCCCTTTATTAATCCCCTTTAAATAAATTTTTAATTTATTTATTCATCCACATGACTTAAATTCTACTAAACCAAATTAATCTAAATTTATAATTTGAATTAAACTAATTTGAACCTAGATCCTACCCTACCTCACATCACTCTCACCAAATAAACCTACTTACTAAGTTAATTAGGCTAATTTATTGATTCCTACAACATATTTGCTCACGTGTGAATAAATTTCCAAAAACACACTTTTCCAAATAATCCTTATTTGGTGTCAACAAGGTTTCTTACACCCATGATGACACCTTCTTACACTTTCTAAAAGTGTTTCATTGGACTAAAACTCTTACACTCTCTTACAAGATCTTTCACATGTGTACTTTAAGTACACTTTGACCCATCACATCCAAAGTTGCTCACACATGTGTGAGCAAAGTGGGCCTCTTGCATGGCTTGTGTCTCTCATATGACACCTATGTGGATGCCACATGAGCTCCACCTCATCCAACCCATTACATCCAAAGTTGCTCACACATATGTGAGCAAAGTGGGCCTCTTGCATGGCTTGTGTCTCTCATATGGCACCTATGTGGATGCCACATGAGCTCCACCTTATCCAAGCCCTCTCTCTCCTCCAAAAAATCTATAAATAAAAGTTTTTGTCAAAAGCAAATCATCTCCCTTTTATGCATTGTTATCATGCTAGTATAGTTCTAAAATTTCTTAATGCATTTCATGTTTTATGTTTGTTAATTCATATTTGAAATCTAGATATTACATGTTAGGATTAATGAAATGAACTTAGTTTCCTTTCATTGAATCTTGCATATCATTCTTAGCATAGTTTGCATTATTTTAATATATTTGATGAAGGCTTGAGACAAATTCCTCATACTTGTCCTTGAGTTTTTTGTTACATCCATTAGCTTGCATTTCAAATTTTTCATCCATCAATCAATTGTAATGGGATTTTAGTATTGTGCTGGGAGAGCACACCCACAAACTTCTCTAAGAGCAAATCAACAAGGCTTGAGGGAACTTGTTTGGCTCATCGGAAGTTGTGGTGAAAAGTTCTTGTTTTACATTTCATTATGAACATGCTAACTTCATGAATCTATGTTTCTAATGACTAACTCTAAAGTTTGCATGTTTAAGTGTTGTCTTTGCAGGTGTACTTTTTATCATATACAAGAATCACTTCAAAAGTACGGACTCTTTCAGTCATTTTAGAAGCTTAGAAACTGAACACGAAGTTCAGTCAGTTATTGAAAAGGTCTTGTTGGTCTGACCTATACAGAAAAATCAGTCATGTCAATACAAAGACCAAACTACATTATCTTATGCTAGAGCACCATGTGCTCTTGCTACAAATCAATATGATTTCAAAACAATATGCAGCTTTTATGTATAAATATATATATAAGAGGGTATACAACATGTTTTCATTAAGAGTGTATGCTCAACTAGAATATTAAACACAACAATTTCTCAAAAGTTTACAATATATCATTCGACAGATTTCATTTTACTGATCATACTACAAAAGAGATCGATGAAATATCAAAGAGCAGCTTCTGCTGAGTTCAAATCATTCATAACCTTTGTCTTAATATCTTCTGGCATGGCAGCTGTTGGACCTTTTTTAGAGTAGAAGTTTGCAAGAACTCTAATTGCACTTACAAGTGCTGTATACAAGTCCTGTAAATGACATACTCCAGATTTTTTGTTAATGTATTATCAGAGAACTTGAAAAAGGTATTAAAAAGAACTAACTTTCATCATCTGACAATACAAATTTGATACTGCATGGTCAGGTTATAAATATAGATCACAAAAACTATAGAACAGATCTATAATGAAAATGGAAAATCTACTTTAACACTAGCCATGGGAGGCAAATTACAATCCCAAAGACAAAGTAGGAGCCATTTTCTTTGACAGGAGAAAATGAACCACAATAATTCACCTTAAATCCAAGGGTGGGCATGAAAGTCAGAGGCAGTCCATGCATATTACTGAAGCTCGGTCTACGTGCTGGCTCAATCAGCCCATTAGAAGATACGACAGGTTTGAAAAATGAGAACAAACGTTAATCTCAACTCCAGGAGGTATAGGGGCTTGGTAAGAGCAAGGTAAATACTCATTATCAAGTGCAGTCAGCAGGAGGATTGAGGAAAGACATTGAGCATGGCTCAGAACATGTTGAGAATGGATTAGAACAACTGCAGCAATTCACCAACAAAGCAGCTGTTAGATATTGCTCAGGTTGGTCTGAAAAAGGGTGAGATAGTGAGGGCAGTTTTTCAAGTTCAAAAACTTGCTTCAGAATACTTGTAATAGTCATTCTTGCCATAATATTCTATCTCATGCAAAATTCTAGCTACTGTAATTTCACTAAAAGTAGTTCTTATGTATTGTACCATGACATTACATACTCTGAAGCTCGAGTAACTATTTAGTATAGCACATCCACTTTTCAAAAGATCCTTAAAGCTTGACTGGATACTATGAATTGTCTGCTAAGATCAACATTGTCAAAAGTGTAAAAAAATCCCGACCATGTTGAATTTCCTTTGGATTGTGATGGTTGGGATCATGTAGGTGGTTCGGATCCAGCTGATGTTACAGCTTGTCTTTGCAAATCTATGGATCTGTCCCTCGTGACTAGTTTGTGTACAATAAAGTGGCAGTATTTCTTTAGTATAATTTAAAGTCAGTCATAGAGAATTGGAGGAGGGATGAGCGCCATTACAAAAGAAGCTCTGAACCCGAATACTTATTGCAGCACCACCTCCTTCTCACATATTCTGTTCGATGCTAAGGATGGTGCAGCTGCTCCTGTTACCCCAACTAAATCTGTGAATGATTCATCTAAATGGGTTTCCTCTGATTCTCAGGGTGTCAAGTCTGTAGGTCCTTTGGAATATACTTGTAGTGTTGCATTGGTTTAGTCTGGTATCGAGGAAAGCTACAACTATGTTGAACTGGCTTCAGACAGGTTAAGTCTGGTAACACAACAAACCGCAAGTATGCTGAAGTGGCCTTAGATAGACATAAAGTAAGTTCTCAGGGTATTGTTCTTGCCCCTTCTGCAGGCGGTTGTGCAGGCAATGAAATCTTTCCTGGGTTGCAGGTGGCTTATGGGGGGCCAGTTAAAATTGCTCAAAAAAAACCCCATTATTGGAGATGGATCCAGAAGTTCAGGGAGAAAGAGAGCATTATGAAGAGTTGGATCTGATCTGCAGGTTTTCCAGCCTATGACCCAGTCTTCCAAAGTTGAATAAGTGGATTTCATACGTAGAAACCTTCCCAGGAAGAACCCATTGTAATTTACACCTGTGCACAGGAGTTCTTCATAATAGTCTTTGTTTCTGACATGATCAGAGATAATATATTATCAAAAGATTTGTGGTCATGGGGGAATACATCTATGTATGTAAAACCCTGGTTTCCGAGTTTTCATCCCTCTACAAGTAAGCAGCAGACGTGTCCACCGAGGCCAGCACAAAGTTCCAACAGCTTATTTTCAAGTCCACGCCAAAGTCTAATTGTTAGCACTAATTGCTTTTGCAAATTCAATCATTAGAAGCAATTGAGGCCATGAATCTCACTGAGATTCCATTGTTCAACTTCAATGTTGTAGCAGTAAAAAGGAAATGCCAATGCTATGGTTGTTTTAAATTGGTCCATTCTTGGGGGTACACCATATTTTGGATACACAAAGGAGGTTCCATATTTGGCCTTATCCAGCCAACAATCATGCTTATCCTTGGTAAATCTAATGAAGGGCATGTCAGTTTTGGCTGCAATATCCTCCTCCTCTGCTATTTCGTTGCTAAGGTAAACATCACTCTTTAACTTCCAAAGATCATCTTGATTCTTACCAAATCGGCCATTGAATGCCTCTGTATTACTTTTTAGCTTTCTTTTACGATATAGAAGTTTCTCTTCAACCAACATACTGTCTTCTTGTATTTT
>MU212355.1:0-11229 GCA_018584345.1 Thuja plicata
GTGGAGAAATGATCGATCAGAGATATGGCCTGATGAAATTCTTTGCTCAACATTAGAGGCCCTTGACTTCTGTTTTGGATCATATCGTTGGTTTGCAATTTGACTCTTGGGTTTGTCTAAGCTTTCCAGTACCTCTAGCGCCGCAAATTTGTTTGAGGTTTTAATCTCAAAATTTAGTCTAGGATTCACTTTGGTCTTTCGAAATACAGCCAAAATCTTCTTTTTGCGCATGTGAGTAGGCTGTTGCCATGGATTTTTATCGTTATTCTGCTCAGCGATGCTTGGCTTCTCGCAATCCCTGATATCGCAAATGGAAAACCCTGCTTCCGCAGGAATCTCCTTAACCTAAAAATCTTTTGTTTTGTTAGTCAGGGCATCAATAGATTTCTTTCCTTCTTCAAAACTTCTTCTTCTCTGCTGTGCAATGAAGGGTTTTAGGTGATCAAAATTTGGGTGCTCTCTTACATTTTTTGTTCGACAATCAGCTTTTTTATGCCCATATAGCCAGCATCTGAAGCAGTAGGAGGAGAAGCTAGTATTACCAGCTGCCTCCATTTTTGACGGAGAACTCAGATCTAAGTTAACAGGAGACTTGTCTACTGTAAGACTGGGATTTTTTGACACCTTCTTTCTTTTTGAACTTATAATATAAAATATTATATCATATATGCAATATTATTTAATTTTACTTTTTATTTATTATTTAAATTTCACCTTATATTTAAAATTTATATCTATATTTTAAATTTTTATAATTATAACTATAGAAATCAAACTATAATATATACAACATAACTTATTAAATATTATTTTTAAGATTTTATATAAATTTTATCATTTAAATTTTAATCTATAATAATTTTATTTATATTAAATAACTATTAATTAAAATATACTTAATATTTATAATAAAATTAGAATTAAATTTACATATATAATTATAATTATAACTAATTACGACAAATAAAGTCCACTACATGGCACTTGTTTAAAAAAGTTTCTTAGTTTATCAAACTTGGATTCTTCGTGAAATTATAATTATTTATGCATAGCTTTAGGACTCTTATTCACTTTTAGAAATGCAGATATTTGCTATAGTATGTAAATCTAATATGATACATCTAACTTTTTTCTTTTCTAAAAATTCTATGCTTTTTCTTGATGATTGAAATTGGGTTGTATTTTAAAATATCTTGAACAAGTTGTCAAGATATTATTATTAATTTCACATTAATTGTTATGATATTTGGCTTTTCAACTTTGACAAATATTTGTAAATAATAGGAATGTGTTAAAATATCTTAGGATGTAAAATTTAATGTATATAAAGTATTTTAAGAATTCCAATAAAATTTGTCTTGTAGTTAAACACCCTTATAGTCTGTCAAGAACTATATAGTTGTTACAATTAAAAGAGGTGAAGTCAAAATATCTTAGGATGTAAACTTTAATATATATAAAATCTTTAACCATTTGAATCAAATTATTATTCTCGTGAAATACTCTTGTGGTCTCTCTAGAGAATTATATAGTTGCCACATTTATAGGAGGTAAATTAGTGTTTAAAAAAATATTAAATAAACTACACAATAATAATTATGAGAAATGTGTATCAATTTGGTTCATTATTGGAAAGGTAAATTCTTGAACATTAGGGGTCGCTTTCTGGGCATGAGAATTATCTTTGTCCCATAAGATTGACCAAAGCAGTGAAAAGGTAATTATGATACAAGAAATGTATATTTAAACATAAGGGGTCCACTCAATGTCAAATATATAGGAACAATTGGGATATGTTAAGATGTATATGAATGAATGGATTTGGAGATATGTGGAGGATTATAAAATGAGCCCAAGCTTTATATAAGATTGCAAAAAAATTTAAAATAAAATATCATAACATATTCTTTCAAAATAGATGCGAAATTAATGAAAATTAGCATAGGTATGTAAAATTTACAATTACATTTTAATTCTAGTTTTAGGTGGATGTGAATCCTAAAATTATCATCTATTTGAAAGTAAATGTGTACTCACAAATATGAAATTTAATAAATACTCATACATAAATGATTATAAAATTTATATGATATATATTTGACCCTAGGATATATTTGTATATTTATAATCTTCGGCATGCATGTTCAATGACAACCTGCAGAACATAAAAAATCTATGAAATTAATTTATTTTACCTTTCTCTTAATATCCTACATATTATGCAAGCTTCATTAAATATCTTAGAAATTTTAACAGTAGTAAACATGTAAATGACTACGGTCAAGAAATTTTTCTTGTCTAAAATGTGATATAGTGATGTTCTAGACTGTTGATTTTACATGATGGCATGCCATATTAATTATTAAAATACATAATATTCTAGATAGAAACATAATATTGGTTTAGCTGCATAACTCAAACTTTCACATGAAAATACTTTCAACAAAGAAAAACATATAATGTAATACCAGAGGAAGGAAATTGATGAAAATCCCATATTATTAAAATTATAACAGAAAAACTTAATCAAAGCAAAAGTGAGTCAAGAGACCTATAAAAATTAAGGGGAACTAGACTAATAATAGGAATGTAAATACATTTATCTAAGATTCGATGCATGCAATACTCACTAAAGCTATAAGTACAACAAAAAATAGATCTAAGAAAGCTTATCTCCCTAAATGATTATCTAGAAGGAATAATTTACGCAGACACCCTTCTTAACTGTAACTTAGATGGGTACAAATAAATTGGGTCTCAAAAACTAGGCCTAATGAGGTATCAAAGTAAAAATAAAACTTTTAGAAAGTGAGAAAATGAGGGAAACCCAATAGTAAAATCCTTCCCTTGGAAAAGAGGGAGAAAGAAATGAAACTACAAGACCTCCATTAACTGATGAACTTTCCCAATTTTTATCAAATGCTCCAAGTTATGTACTACTAGAAATAATCTTTTGATTCTCTCAAAGTGTCTTTATAAACTCATCTAGCAATATGTGTAAGTAAAACATAATTGGCAAAAGAGAAAATGAGCCTAACAAAAATAATTGTTGGAAGCTTATCAAGAAATGAATCTAAAATCTAATGAAGCAATAGAATTTTGAAGATTTTTCAATTAGATATGAAAAGATAAACTCTATATACAAACAAGAGATGTACTTTAAAAAGTAGTTTTAACAAAGTGAATACTAATGAGTCTATTGCATAAAATTACTAGAATCCTTTTGAGGTTGATTATGATTGGATATGATGAGGACACAAAATAATGCAATAATTATGTAGCATGCTAGAAAACTGACCAAAATCAGCATAAACAATTAGTACAAAATAGTAATGCAAATTCTGAAACTAAATATACAAATGAGATGGAGAAAGGAAACTATGTCTATAGTTTGCAACTAAAAATGTCAATTTAGAGAGTGAGTGCCCTTTATTATAGGTTTCTTTGTTAGCTGACACTTATAGGTTTTGAATCAAGATGCTTTATAGATTATTCTTCCAAACTGTTAGTGAAAAAGTGTTGGTTACTAGAGAAAGACTCACATGACCGGGGGTTTTTCCTATTCAGAATCTTGAATAATTTTCTTACTCTACTCCCAAAAAATGTACAACTCTTTGTCATTGGGTCTATAACCAATACATAGAAAAGAGTGATAATTTGTTCAACAATATAGAAACTTTCTTCATTTGAAACCTAGGTAGGAATTATATTCACTATAGAAAAATTGGTTAGAGAAGAGAGCCTACCCTTGATAAGCAGAAGCTAAAAACCTTATGAAATTTTTAAATTTATAATTGTTTCCTTTGCTATGATTTTATTTCCTTGAATCTTGATGATAGGTTGGTGTTTCGTGAGTGGATTTCATGCATGCTTTAACTCATGGAGGAAATGTATAAAGTTGGTCATGGATGCCAGCTTGAATGTTTGACTTCAAAATGCTCCTCCACTATCTTGAAGATGCCTAATTTATTTTCTTAATTTTGGTTGATGCATGCTGGAAAATGAATCTGGATATGTCTAATTTAATTGAGATATGTCCAAATGAGGTGGTGAGGATTGTATTTATACACAATCTCAGAAAACATGTTGATAATTTCTAAGAAGGACAACATCGGGAGCACTTTCCCACTCAAAAATTTTATGACCATTTGTGGTTCAAATTTAATCCCAAATGGGATGGGCTATGGCACTTAACACCATAGTGTAGGAGGTCTACACTGCCTAGTGCCATATTCCAAGAGTTCTATGGTGCCTATCATCATAGTCTGAGAGATCTATGGTACCTAGTGCCATAGTCCTATCTTTTTTGGTTTGAAATTTTCTCAATGAGCTTAGGAGTGTGTTGGGCTTCTAGATTTGACCAGGGAATAAGTACAATCAACCATCGATTAAGAGCATGTAGGAAAGCCATGAGTGTGAGCACCAAATGAGGGTAAAATTGTATAGGGATAAAATTTCAGGTCACTACAATAATAACTATAATTATATTTAATGAGCTTATCACACGTAGGTTTACTAAGAAATTTTAAGAAGAAAATCCCATGGAACTATCATGCAGAGATAATCCAAACCTTGGTATTCATGAAATGAGTGGAATATATTTAGTTAAGTGAATTTATGTGAGATGAAATTTTATGATTGTAGTAACAACAAAAAATCATCTGACCTCTCATCATTAGATATAAATTAGAATTATTCCAATCATATGAAAAATCATTCACTAAGTAGGGAAAGAAATTATAGACTTGAAGGATTTTTGGAGGGTATTAATGGCGACAAAAAGGTTGTTAGGGTATGCATGAACAATTTTAATATTTTCAAGGGTGTGAGAAGCCTTTGTACGGATCATGGAAATTTCGGTGTATTGTGAGAGCCTACATTCAAGATGGACACTAGGAATATGTTTTTAAAGGGTTAAGATTAATTTACAACATAGGATTAAAATTTCACCCTAAATTTTGCTAAAGAAGAGTGCTTAGGTTGTTGAGAGAGAATTGGAGGAATCATGGTTTTTTGAGAATTCACTTGTACTAAACTTATGTTTTTCCCATATTTCATCAATTAAAATTGGTATATTTCATTAAAGTGTTCACCGTGATAAAATTTTTTCTATCAAAACTTCATGATCATTTGATCAAAGTACTAATATTTTATTGCAAATTTTAGTATGTTGATGCTATTTGTAGTAAGATTTATAGTAAGAGAAATATGAATGTTATAATTATTAGAAGAACCTATAACCAAGTAATGATTATTCTCTATTACATCCACTAAAGACAACATGGATCAAGTCTAGATTATTTCAACCAATTTATAGATTTTATCGTCTAACACAATTAGCTAGCTAGAGAGAAACTTAGATGGCTTTATATTCTTGTACACATAAATTATTATACTTTTTTTTAATTTATGAAATATCTAATATTTAAATTGGATTTATTTTAAATCTTTGAAATTTTACATTATAATAATAATTACTAAATATTAAAATAATTAGATACTATATAAGGATTTCTAATTCTGTAAACAATATTTTAATCGCGAAATAAATTTTTTCTCTAACAAATTATTTTCATTTTAAGCATATAGTTCAAGTTTAAATTATGGTTAAATATAATAAGTGGTATATATTTATTCATGATCATAATAAAAATATATTTAGACTAATAATTAAATTAATTTTCCATTTAATAAGTATAAACATGAATTTTATAATTCTACAAAATTGTTGGAATACTTATGACTCTCATTTTATATACTTTGATATTTTTAAGGAGGAATCGAGTTTTACGAAGGAATTAAAGGTGGGGTTCCCTAAGCGGACTTTAACTTCTATTTTTGAGAAAAAAAAAAGGAGGTCTCATTGAGAATCAAAATAGCAGCTCCTAGTTTTTAGGGACTAGGAGAAAATAGGCTGGGCTTAGAAATTACTGCACTAGATTAGGAATGTTATAGAATCTTCTCCAATATCTAAATTTTAATTTTAGTTAAAAATATTTTGAGGGAAAATGATTTTAAACTAATTTTTATCATGACAAAATATAAGAAACAAACGCATTGTATTCATAAGATCATGAGCTTCTATAAATTTTAGAGCTTAAAATTTTATATTAAATTAAGCTGTAAAATTCATGAGACCAACAATTGAAAAATACTCCTAAAAAATCTAAAGCAACTCCTACTGTATTGTTAAGTAACCCTTCTTGAATAGTAGGCAAATAAACACAACCCCAATCTGCTATAACTTTTTTCTCTTTTGGAATAAACCCTCTTTTTCATCACTGTTGTATCCTAACATCTGCTAGGGGAAAAAATTATTATGGTTTGGTTATGAATTTTTTTTTAATTCCTCATGTTAATTCACTACCAATACCCATCATGGCAAGTGGCCAATCCTGTACATGCAACGTGGTAAATTCCCCCCCAAAAAAGACTATCTTCTGTAACTCTTATCACAATACCCAATTACTGCCAAATATTATTCTATAATTAAGAAAGAAAGAAAGTAGTAATTGGGTTTTTATTAGATTTTTCTGACTTCGTCGTTGGTACCTGTCAGAGCGCTTGTGTTTCCCATAAGCAAAAAAGCAGCTGTAAAAATCACGAAAGAAGGTATTTTTGTTGGTAGAAGAGAATCCGAAAAGCCTCCATTAAATAGCCCCTGCACAGAGTGAAGAAGCCCCTGGGTTGAAAGATTTTCCTAATATTTAGTATCAAGCACATCATGAATTTGGACATCTAAGGTCTAAAAGTTATCGGCACCACCGGTACTTGGGCAGTTAGCCTTCAGAGAATTGACAAATACACTGTTTATATTCATTTCATTGTAGATGTGTGGTCTAAAAGTTGTGCATCGGACTTGACCAATTGTATGAGCACCTGAAATCAATCAAAACCATCATTCCTTTAGTTAACACAGATCCCAATTTAACTAGTTTGCAATCCACATAAGTTTGTTATTCAGTTTATTTAACATAAAATAACTTTAAAGGGCTATCATATCCATTGTGGAAAGACCCTTATTACTAAAACATGAGTTAAGTCCGGTGAGGCTCAATGTAGGCGCGGGAAGTTGGCTGTTTACAGCGCTCAAGCTCGCAGTTCTCCAATCTCTTATCCGCAGTTGTACTCTCCATGTCGGCCCTCCCAACTGGCAACGCCAAACAATAGTCTTTCTGATCAATATTAATATTCTGTCTGTTGCATCAATTGTAACCGCAATGTTATTTCTGATAAACTTACCTGTATTAATACTAAACGTTCTATCATTTTTATTCAATCCCTCCTACAATAATACTAAAGATTTATAGTAGCTGGAGTAGACAAACGTAGTAGAGAGGGAAATTGGTTCCTTCAACAACTGAACCACGAGCAGCAATGACTAAAATGTTGGCACAAGAAACAATATCGCTACAACCTGCATCCAATGGTACAAAATTTAATATATATTGGACAACCTCATTTGAGTTTTCGGCCATATATGCACTATCCTTTAGTCCACTTATCCTCTTATACTTGTCAAGATAGAAGACATATTATACTTGTCGAGATAGAAGACATAACAGGGATAAAATTGTAATATATCAAAAACAGGGATAAAATTGTAATATATTTGCAACTATGATATTTGACATGTCACCTATGATTGTACTAATTGGTAATTTGGAATTTGCAGTAGAAAGAGTGCCAAGAGAAGAACACATTTGGAAATTGTATATAACATATATAACATATCATTTTTTATTGAATATATATATGAAGTTATAAAATATTTGTTAGTTTTATCGTGTTATAATTGATCTATTACATATTATCTCTCACATTTTCTTGTTTATATTTGTTTCTGACCTTTAGGAATCTTAAATTAAAGTATATCATTATTTTCCATGTACCCAGAACTATTTTTCTCTAGTTTCATATACAATGTTACGAATCTTGTGTGCCAACATTCACATTCTAAATCAAGGAATTAGCTTTATTTTCCTATTCAACAACCATATTAAGTTTGATTTAGTCTAAATTATTCTATTATTTTAGCATTTTTACAAACTAGTCTATTAACTAAAAAAATATTATTGCTATAATTAAAAATAATATTAGCCTAATAAACATAAAATAATATTAACTTAATTTGTTATTTATTTTTTAATATTAAATAGAATTTAAAAGACATTGATCAATAATTAAATATATAACTATATACATTATTTCTATAATTATAAAATTTTGTTGATATAATTTATAAATTATTTTAATATGTTATATAATATTGTCTAAGGGGTTTAGCTTAGTTCGTTAAAGCAACGAGTTCTCATTGTAGACCCTGGTTCAAATCTCAAGAGGACATCTTTGTGGAATTCTTAGTTGTGACTCTTGATCTTCCATTTTTACGAGCTCATACTTGTCTTAGTTTGATGGTTGAACAAAAAAGTTTGTAAAACGATCTATAATAAAAAAAATATTATATAATATTAAATAAAATCAATCATTTACATATAATTATTAAGTAATTTTATAAAGTTTAAAAATTAATCTTGGAAAACCCTTGATTAAAAGGAGAGCTTATTTTCCCTTGCTTTACATGTCAAATGTCTACAAAATCATTGTTTATATAGGTAATCTATAACATGGATAAGGGAAAGTTCATTTATGGACCTTCCAAAAATAAATTTAACATGAATATATTCGAAAAATTTGGCTATTGGGTCAAGGTCTAATAAATTAAATATTTTGAATAAAAAAACTAAACATTGTAAGTATTTTGAAAGAGCTAGTATCTATAATCCTTTGTTTGACCATGAGTGGGGGTTTTATAGTTTAAATAGTATTAAAGCTCATAGTTTAAGGGCTATTTTCTTTCACAAAATAGCTCAAAGTTATGCTAAATATAAATTAACCTAAGGAAGGATGAATTTGGGTAATAGATTTTAAACAATTTATAGTTCCTTAGAAATAAGAACAAACACTACTAAAAATAGTGGTAATATGAAATATTTTATTAATAATTTATCAAGTAAAGTGTGGGATTACGAGGTGGTTGTAGGTGACATATTGACTACAATAGTTGGCTAGTTGCATATCAATTATAATAATTTGATTGAAATGAGAGTGCAATTGCATTTTTTTTGTTTTAAAAAGATTTGTTATTTCGAAAAGATTTCTTATTTATGTAGATTTCTAAGATAATTATCACAAAGGATTGAATCTTCTATCAAGTTACAAACTCATATAACTTAGTCAACTTGAATCTAATGAAATAAAAAATAATTGTATAAATTTAGATTAAAGTTCAAAATATAGTTTTTTATTAGAGAAAAACTGATTTTGCAGGAACTAGAAACCCAAGTTTACACAACAAGAGCAGTCATCCTATCAAAAAGTAAAATCATAATAGAACTAGATGAGACACAAATGAAAAAAAAACAACAAAAAATAGGGCACAAAAAACCTAAATAGACTACAAAACCTGATCCAGTTCTTCATTTTTTGTGATGATATCAACATTGATATCCTTAACCTTCTTCAAAATATTTTCCACATAATTAGCACCCATATTTTTTCTTCTCATTCTCATGGCAGGACCTCACATGTCCGAGTGGGTCTTTGATTGAATATGCACCTCCTTCTTCTTGTCCTTAGTTTTTCTCTTGTTCTTCATCCTCGTATTCCATGTACCACCCATAATAGTTCTAGAACTGGTATCATGAGAATTAACGTTTGAAAGACATTGAATAACATAAGCTTTATCATTGAGCTTTCACAATCCCTCACTAGTTTCCTACAAATTAGATTTAAGATTACATTCCCAATTTTAGTCTATTTGTAATGAATGATACCATATTTCTTCTCCAAACTGGAAATTTTCTCCTCATAATCTTTCTTTAGATCATTAACAACCTTTCCTAAATGATGAGATCTAGCAAGAATATCATCAAAATTTTGAGTATTAAGGGAGTTATTATATGAAGTATGAATCTTAGACAAAATTGACTCCAGAAGAGCCTCTTGGGGGTGATCCCAAAATANNGTGGGTTACACTTTTTTGCCTAAATGGATATTGAAGTCTACATTTTGAAAAAAAATGTTTAGATTCGGATGCATATTGTCGTTAAACTATTTGAAATGAGAAGATGAAGTAAACTAGAGTCTTTTAGGATTTTCTGTCTAGATTCTAAATATATATTTTTATTTTTATTTTTGAATTGATTTGAATGGTTTTTGTTTTCTCCCACGAAAACTGCTATGTTGCTAAAAACGTCATTTTCAAAAAGTTACATTGACTTCATAGAGCATAACTTTTTTTTTCTAAAATAGATCTCAATGTGATTCTTTTAGATTTGGTTTTGTAACATCCATACAGAGGGAATGCAATTGGTTTGAAAATTTTATCATGATTATTGCATATTTTATGAACGTTTGAAGTAGAGTAAACTATAATTTTGACATACCTTGACTGCATAGCTTATAACTTATTGTGTATTTATCAAAATTCAAAATTTTTTTTTTGATAGAAAGTAGACTCGAAGCTGGAGGGCACTGTTATTTTTCAGATTTTTTTTCTCTTTTCTACTATTTTTCATTGAACGTCAAACTTGGAGGTTTATATTAGATAAAAAACCTACATTTGATGCATGTCAAAAAACATACACCTAATTAATTCAAAAATTGTCAAATCTATATTCGTTAAAAAGATCATTCAGAGCACTTGTGTGATGAAAAAGGAAGTCTCCTTATTCTTCCATTTGAGCCCCGCTCTTGAGCCTCGAAGCCCTAAAAACTGCAGATTTTTGTTAGCCTTTGTAAATGGCCTCTAATTAGAGGGTTTCGATAGAAACTACTTTTGATAGAAAGTAGTTTCGATCGAAGTTTCTATCGAAAGTACTTTCTTAGTTTAGCATGGGTATGGGTAAAAACCCAAGTAAAATCTTCACTAGTTAGTTTCGATCGAAACTAACTTAGTTTCGATATAAACTAAGCAAAAAAGGTAGTTTCGATCGAAACTAAGAATGTTTCAATCGAAACAATCTGGTACTTTCTATTGAAAGTACCTGACTTAACCTCTCACCTCACAGATTTCGTGAGGAATTGCTTCCTCTGAAAAAGTGTAACCCACTATTGTGGGTTCACCCATATATCTATGTGTGTGTGTGTGTGTGTGTGTGTGTGTGTGTGTGTGTGTGTGTGTGTGTGTGTGTGTGTGTGTGTGTGTGTGTGTGTGTGTGTGTTTTT
>JAGRRI010033682.1:0-12286 GCA_018584345.1 Thuja plicata
TTTTTTAATAAAAAAGTTATACAGAATGTTAAAATTTTTATAAACTTATAAACATAATTTTATTTCAAAATATTATAAATATTCAAAATCGCATACAAATGAAATAAAATAAGTATTCAAAAACAAATAAAATATTATAATATTATTTTATTGCAAAAATAAAATAAATATTCAAAAATAAAATAAAATATTATAATATTATTTTATTGCAAAAATAAAATAAATATTATAATATTATTTTATTGCAAAAATAAAATAAATATTCAAAAACAAAATAAAATATTATAATATTATTTTATTGCAAAAATAAAATAAATATTCAAAAACACAAACAAAATGTGAAAAGCATCATAACATTTGAAAAAATCACAAATTGTTATAAAGAAATTAAAAACAAATTCTCATTCAGTGCATATTCCAATTCCAAAATGCGGCACCCAAATGTGGAAAATACATCTTCTCGGTCATCTTCCAGGTGCGTCCAAACAGGTCGAACACATATTCCGGATATCATTTTGAGGATATGATATTCCAGAATTGTAGCATATTCTAGAATTGACTATATCCGGCATTCCGTATGCCTGCGTCCAAACGGGCCCTTAATGAAATTCCACACTATGAGTTTTTCCTTATTATACGTACTAATGAAGGCGGAGTCCTCACAATTTTGCCTGCCTGCAACTTTTTTTCTCATCAATTACAAATACTTGCCACTTAAAATTTACAGCTTGAAGATTACCCAAGGTGAAGATTGAAACCACAAGCATCATTATAGCTCATCGTCCTCATCCTCGGTTATGTAATTATGAATGCACATGTTTTTCTAGGTCTGCTAGACCTTCACGAGAGGAAATTTTTTAAGACACTATTGTTATTCTATTTTTTAGTAAAGGCATTCATAGAGAGTTTTCAATATGGAAATGAAGGTGGTGTGTTCCATTGGATTTTTTTCGAACGACCTTCCACAAGGCCTTTGATGTTTGTATTCATGTTTACAAGTAGATCTCTTAGCTGGTGGACAAGAGGATGATGGAGCTTGTGAAGGCTTGCAACTTTGAAGATAGAGTGTAGTGGACAAAGATCTAGTTTGTTGTTCTATCGCTTATGTAGGCATTGATGATGAAGGGCAACATCAATACACACCAATAGAAATTTAATCGACTTTTAGAGATTGTGCGATCATCTTGCACTGTCTCCCCATGGTTGTGAATCGTCACTAGAAAATATGAGTTTCTCAATCTCACGTAAGGTATGCCTTCCGTAACTAAAAATATAAAATTAGTGTCCCATCATTTTTAATTTAATTAATAAATAAAGAAAAAATGTCTAATCAATTGGTTTTTTATACATCATCCTTCATCACTAGGTCGATTCAAGGTGTACACTTGTTTTCTAATTTTTTTGTCGTTTTGAGTATATATAATATTCTGAGTAAAACTAGCATACTTATATTTTATAAGAATATAAATGAAGTACATTGAAATAAATTATATTTGTTCATTACTCCACTTAAAAAATAATTATAATCATATATTAAAATATTGCAACATAATTATATGCTAATAATAATTTAATACTAAAACAAAAATCACAAGTAATAATAAATTATATTTGTTCATTATTCCATTTAAAAAATAATTATAATCGTATATTAAAATATTGCAATATAATTATATGCTAATAATAATTTAATATTAAAACAAAAATCACAAGTAATAATAATTTTTTCTAAGGTGTGAATTTGATGCAGTGACTATATTTGGAAGAACTCATTCAATATAGTGGTTGCACTTGAAATTTGAAGATTTTGCATCATAATCCCAGACACGGATATTCCTTCCAAGTCATTAGAGATTTTACATTTATACTGTTAAGGATTTTGATGCAGGAGCATCTCGGGATCTTGGCAATCTTGCATCAATCAAAAAAATTGTTTTCCTATTTGATCAGTCTTAGTGTTTCTTCCTGCGATTGTTTTGTGTATATGTTTGGCGATTACGATCCTTACAATGTTTTCATGGATTCGTGTTGGACATTCTCCTGGGCTCACAAATCATTTGGTTGCTTCGCACATGAGATCTTGCAGATTCTTGGTGAGACTTTCATGTTCTTCATGTTTCTGGCCAGTCTTTATATTTTTCAATCTCGTGAAGGTTTTCCTATTTGGTGAAGCTTAATGGCTCATTTATCAATGATGTTACGATTGTGGCCGACCTACTTGGGGGATTGTGATTCATGTTCCACTCGTTGGATAAAGATCCTTATGATTTTGGGTCCTAACCTATTTATGTAATACATTTTCTTTTCATTGGGAAATGTAATCTTTCTTGGCCGACCTGATGTTTGTGAAGGCCTTACATACTCTTGTAATTGATTTCCATAAGACAAAGAGGAGAAATACAAAACATAAAAAATAACCTTGGCACTAGTAGGAGTCTGAGACATAGATTAGATGGAAGAAAGTACGTACAGAAGGCTCATGTAGTTGTTGTTGATTCTATATCATATAAAAAGATAACCTATTGGAGGTTCTAATCAGACATGTATGCCTGGAATGTATCATTGCTTGTAACTGTTCATGCAACTAATTTTATGATAATAAGGAGGTTGATCTTGCATTCATTTCCCTTGTTTTATTTTGGCTTCTGTTGTGTAACTCTAGTTGCAAGGATTGGTTAGACTCTAGGAGTTTCCACTATCCTTGACTGCATCAAATTCGCTTTGTCTTAAAAAAAATTCATTCTTGTAAAAGATTAAAGGAGATCTATTTTTGTTCTTAGTTCTCAATTTATTTTTTGTCCCCTTTAGATTCTTTAGTTTTTATTTCTCTATATCTCATTTATGTCTCTTTTTTTTGTTTAGGGTTCCTTTTCTATGTTAGTTTTCTAGGGTTTTTCTAGGTTTTGCCCTTTCCTCCTTGCCTTACCTGTGTCTTGGTTTAATTTCTTCATTTTTTTGGCCTTTGTGTATATTATCAAATCTTTTATTGGGTTTATTTTGTTGATGCCTTTGTTCTTTCATTAATGTCAATGGTAATCAGTCAATCAATAATAAGTATGGTTGTTCTCAATATTTCTATGAAAAGAAGTTGGATGCTATTATGATTGTTGAGCGTTGTTTTTACACAAGTCAATTTCTAGGAATTCAAGATCTAAATTCCCCTCTTGAAAAAATAACAAAGTTATTCCCAAGGTTCTCCATGGTTGTGGTACAACCGCTTGGTAAACTTAGATGAAGATAAATGTGAATGTTCACATGGAGGCCTTTGCTGGTACATTTCAAACTTCAAACTGCAAAACAATCTTTAGTACTCTTTTTGTATTTTCTCAATTTTACCAATGTATGCAATTTCCTAATGATGCAAATCTAACTTTTAAAACCTACAATGATTTCTTATTTTATCTAGTTTCAAATAAAGATCAAAAGAATTGAGTAACAAGAATTGTAAGCAAATTTACGGAAATGAAAGTCTAACAGACATAAACCATTGTTGAATCACACTTGCAAATTAAATGATGAAAATGAGGCAACCCAAAAAACATGAATTAGACTAGATCACAATTCTATGTTCAACATATGCAATCTTTTGAAGAAAATTTTACCCAGATGCAATATTTTCCAAAATCTATCAGATCGTGAAGCCACCAGATGCACACACACACGAGATAGATTTATCTTTAAACCAATTGAACAAATCTTCTCTATCATTCATCACAACAAGATGAATTAACAACAACAAACTCCAACTGATCAATCACAGATGCATTCACAATAAAAAATAGTTGGCTCTTTGAAAGAAATGAACAAGCATGCACAAATTCACAAATTTCTCATAGATAGCATAAAAATCACACCATGAATGAAGTACCAACAACATATAGCTTTTATGACATAAAATATCTGACCTTAATTATATTTTTCTGATGAAATATATAGCGCTTCAATTACAAAACTCAGAACCCCAAAAATAGGGATCTATTTACACTAAAACACTGAAATAAAGCTAAATCTAGAGATTACTTAAGCAAATATACTCCTAAGTTGGTAGTTAACAAGCATGCATGGATCTTAATCCATTTACACTTTATTCATGCATAAAAACAAGGCCAAATCTTCCCAAGACACAGGAGATCAGAACTGGGGCTCCACCGTTTTGAACTGGAGTGTTCTTCTAGAACTAGAGTCCTTTGGAATCTTCATCCTGGCTTCTCTGCGTGAGTAAAACTAATTAATATCCTTTAGTCAAACCAAAATGAACACAAACCTACATGCAATCTGATCTGAAACAAGTTCTCCATGCAAATTAATTTCACGTCATAATGGCCCAAAATTTTTGGTTCCTGGCCCTTACTCCAAAAGTTGGAGAGCTGAAAATTGGCTAAGTGTTGATCCTTAAGACTCCCAAAATTTGGAATTTCGTAGTCCGAAAGGCCAAAAAACTTGAGTTGGCCAAATGGCTAGGTATCAAAAAAATATCACTTTGCACAAATTTGACTAAGTCCCAAAACTGAACACTTATTCATTTTGGGAGGATGTCCATATGGGCCTTTCGGAGTCTTTGCACTATCTCTTGAACCTCTTCAAAGTCTGCGACTTGAATATCATTAAGGTGTTTGTATTGCTTCTCCCTAAAAGTGGTCAACTCTGAGGCAAAGAACTTGATTTCTTCCTTATGTTCCAATATTCTCTGCATATCATCCTTGAAATGAAATAGTTGTTGGAGTTCCTCCTTGGTATTGAAACCAGCCAAAATCCCTGTGAATTGTTGCACAATGTTCTTCACTGGGTACAAAATATGGTTATCCTCATCCTCATATAAGTCTAGGTCGATGCCATTGAAGAATTTATCTATTTTCTTGACCCACGTTAGGACCCCTGCATGCCTCTTGTTGATCCTATCTAGGCATTTCTAGTAGACCTTTACAGTTTTAGCTCTATCCTTGATCTAGGTCTCAAAATTGTCCAGTTATGATCCCTCATACAATTTGATCAAAATTTGGAAGCATTAATTCCTTATTACTTTTAGGTCCTTAAGAACCTTCTGTTATATCTTTATTTGAAAATCAAGTCCTTGCTCATCACCCATCATGTCCACCAATTTGGTGACCTCCTTGAGGATAACCCTAAAGGGCTTGAGGATTTTTTTGATGGTGCTCTCTTTTAATTATTCAAAATCAACCTTCCAATCAGTACAAGCCTGAATGAAAGAATGTGTTATACTCGCTGGCAATTCTGGGGCATTCCTCTTCTCTAAGATAACCTTTAATGAGGCTTCCAGGTAGTCTAGGTCAATGAAACCTGCTATTTTAGCAATGAAGTTGTTTAATGCTTCATTTTTCTCTATTAATGATTTTATCTTTTCTTCATCCTTATCCATGAATCCGAGGGCATGTTTCAACCCTAATGTTTCAAATATCTTGCTCCCTTCTCTGGTGGGTTCATCTAGGTCAACCTCTTCAAAAGTGTAGTCTTCTGGAGTTAATTTTGATTCGCTAGTACTTGTTGTGGGTATTGCAAATTGTGCCTTCCATCGACCCTTGTGGTCCTGAGTGACATAAGACATTGTTCCTGCTAGGGCACTAGATTCACCCTTGTTGAAGGTTTGGCCTAAAACTTCTATGTATGTGTCCTCCTCCTCCTCGATGTAAACCTTTCTCCTTGGTTGTATCTCCTTGGTGAACCATGTGGGTTTGGTAATGGTAGTGACTGGCTCATATGGGAAAATCTTTAGGACAGAGGTTGTCTTCTGAACTTTGGGCCTCTGTCTCCTCTCATTTTTCTTCCTTCTCCAAAGCTTCCCTTATTTCAGAATTCTCTTCATCTTCCAGCCCCTCTTTTTCTATCTCCTCTAGCTATTCCCCAACAGTGGTATTTGGCTCTTCGGGTGTATTCTTATGAGGAGGGGTATCTTCTTCCCTTTTAGATTCTTTCTCAAATTGGGGCTCTTCAACATCTTCAAGTGATCTTGCCAATATTTTTTCCTAGAGACCTGTTACGTGTCTCTGCCTTTCCTATGAAGATGGTGTTGACCTTATGGACGAAGGGGCTTGGGTAATTGGGTTTGAAGAAGAAATGAGAGCATAAGGTGGAGGAGTGTGGATTTGAATAGAAGGTGGAGGAGTAGGAAAATGAATATAAGGAGGAGGTTTGGGTGCATGAGATGGAATGACAAGAGGAGGATGAGTATAAATAGGAGGTGGAGTCGATGAACTATGTTCTACACCTATGTCATTTCTAGTATCCTTATCTATGAGGATGTCTTTCGACAACTCTCCTTGTTTTGTTTGTGATGTCTAGATATTTGGGATCCTTGGGGTAACTTGTACCTCTACTTCCTTCTCCATGTCTATAGAATCCATGGTGGATGAAGGCATTTCTATATCCATGTCTTTTCTGAGTTTGGTTCTATAAGTTTTTTTTCAACCGTGAGGATGGTGAATTGAGCGGAGGATTAAGGATAACATGTGAGACCAATGATACCTATTCCTCCATATTTACCTCCACATTATGATCAAGTGGGTCTGTCATCTGATCCTTGAACCCTGCAAGATTCTGAAAGTTAGAGATATAAAACTTGTCGGGACCAAGGGAATCTCCTTGTTCCTCTTGTGTTCATGTCTCTACATTGATCGATACATCTTCTTTAGGAGATTTTCTTTTGATAGTTTTTGTCCCTGATTATGTTCTTTTTGCTAAAGGTACATATTCTTCTTCTTCTTCTTATTCTTCTTCTTCTTCTTCTTCTTCTTCTTGCAAGGTCTCCAATTATGGAGATACAAAGGATCTGTTCCTTTTGTTAACCTTCCTCTTCTCTTCTTGGGTAGCCCTGGGTCCTTTGATCTTCACAGTCAGAGATCAACTAGTACTAGGAACCTATCTTAGTGTGGCTTGTGGTTGATCAAAAGGTGGATATATGCTACCAGTCATTCTTGCCTTTTCTAGTTTAGCTTTTGGATTTGAGCCATATACTACTAGGCGGTCATGCATGTACACTATCTCTGATTTCTGAGGGGTTGCCTCTTTAAACCTAGGCATTACTACATTCTCCCATTTTTGCTTATCTCCTTTGGATGGTGGATCTAGTTGTGGCTTCATTGGTACAAGGTCCATTTTGAATGGCCTTTTGATCTAGTCCTTGGTGGTCTTCACCACATGCCTAGCCTTCAGTTCAATACTATCATTTTCCTCCTTATCCACTTATGCATTCAAGATGGCCCTTGCAGACATTTTGTCCTCATTGTATACAAGATCCAATATTTTTTTTTATCTCCATGTCCCATACTTTGGGTGGGATGATGAGCTCTAGGGTATCATGTGCAAACTCAAGGGACATTCCGCAGTAGTCTCAAACCTTGAATTTGTAGTCATCTATATAGTTAATCCAGTGCTCCTCCAAGTGAGGCTCATGAACATAATGTATGCCCATAATATGACTGTAGGTACCAATGGGGTCAAACTTGGTCCTGATCAGTCCAAGGGATTGTAAGGGAAATTCATCCCACTAAAATGTAAGATACTTGCATACTTTCATGTCCTGCAAATAATGGGGACCAATTGATAGATCAGGAAGTCCCAACAACGCTTCTTCTTGTGTTTGATGTGATCATAGGCATCAAAAAGTTGTCTAGGCATTTCCAAAATAACTATCCTATCAGAAGGATATTGGGGGAGCTTCTTTGGTGTCAAAGTGTACCATGCCACTCTGATGTATGTGAAAGTTTTAAATTTAATGTAATAAGCTCCTATTGCTTGAACTTTAGCAGTTGCTTCCTCCAAGAGTCTCTTTGCATAATCACCTTTGATGGAACGTATAATTGCAAAGAGGAAGGCTTTATTAACAATCCTATAGTCTGAGCTATTGTTTTCCATCTTCTCTTTTCTAACTAGCTAAGGGTACACAGTGAATGACCATGCATTTGGCTGACCAAAGGCTCCTCTCTTTACTAACCTCGGGTACTCTACCCTAGCGGCCAATAAGTAAACCACATATGAAGTTATGTAGAAACATGGATTGTTTTTCACTGCTATCAACTACTCATCTAGATTATCACTCAGGATGGTAGCCCAATCAAATCTAGCTCTTCTTCCATTTATTCTTTCAATCAAGAGAATCATCCAATGCTCAAGTTGGATTGATTGGGGAAGTCCATACAATGTTCTCAACATGGTAACTGTTGTCTGGATATCATCCTTTAATTATCCCCTTCTCGTGTCTATTTTATCCAACTTATTCTTGGGGAGAGGTTGCATTAGGTATTCCCTATTCAGAATTTCATAACAAAGTTGAGTGTTATTTTTTAACCATTCCAAGCCCTTTTTTTATAGAGAAGTCATAAAATCTGTCAACCCCCTTTGGCAAGTGGAAGACATCTTCAATGTTGTCCAGCCTGATGTCTAGAACAATGTCTATAGTCTTATTTTTCACTACCATTTCATCTGGAATGTAGTGCGGCGCGAGAGTCATGATTAGATTTGAGTACATGATGGACACTAGATGTGTTGTAGCATTAACTAGACTTGAAAGCACTAGAGCAGTGCAGCCAACTGATCTTCGGTTGGGGTTGGCACATCTGGTGAGAAAATCATTCCAATCTACATTTCTGATGTCAGTATCAGTGAGCTTGTTGTGGAGGTTCCCAACCCTGGAGGCAACATGATACCATTTGAACAGGTACTTCATTGGTGAGCCATCTATCTTTTCCAACATTCTACAAGAAAACATGCCACTATCAACAAAAATTTATTGAAAACAATCATAAACTAAGCGAGAAAAGCTCAAAAAATGAAGCCCATAAATTTGAAACCATCGAGAATAAGCTTTATTGTTATTTTTGGTCATTTAGAGGTTTGGACACCGAAGATAGGATCGGCCTCCAAAAATTCAAAAGGGTAAAAGATGGGTCTTAGTGAATGCTTGTTTTTGGAGTGTCGATGTGCTAAAAGTGCAAAGGAAAATTGGTGTGTGAAAGTGTGAAAGGGTGAGCAGGTAATTGTAATAGGCAAGTGAATGCTTTGGTGTTTCGGTGTGCGAAATATCTTCAGAGGTTGAAAGGCCAAAAATTAGAAATGAGGGTCGATTCTTTCTTTGGTTTTTTAGTGTTAGGAAGACGTCAAGTCCTTGGAAGGCCGAAAATATGAAAATAACTTAGCCATTTTCTTGTGGTTTTTCAAGTACATTGATAGGATCATTTCGGCCTTTTAGGGGCTGAAAACATGGGAGATTATGAACCACTAAGAGAAAAAAAACACACAAAAAAACCTAGACTAGACACTCTAAGGGATTGACACTGAGTGACACAAACCAAAATGATGACTAAACAACAACAAAAATAAGACCACAACCCTAAAACTAGACCTAGACTGCAAAAGTGAAGAACAAAGCAAAACCTAAACAAAAAATAAGATTGAAACCCTACCTGCAGACAAGAGGGCATGGGGAGGGACTCTACGAGGAGCTCGATGAGAAGAAGATGAAAGTGTACAATCAAATCTGACAAAACCATAAGAAAAAAATGCTTGCCAAAAAACACGAAGAAGCTGGAGCTCGAAATGAAATGAACAAACAAACCACTTAGCCACTTTTATAAACACTTAGACTGATGACATCATCTTTGGGTTTCACACTTTTGGAGGTCGAAAGTGTGAAGCCCATGGGTCATGTGTTATTAGAGTTTTGGAGGCTGAAAGTCCGACAAGACTTTCTCCTATTCGTGCGGCTTCAGGATTTTTTCCTTTCATACTTTCAGAGCTCCGTAAAACACCAAAAGGTTGAAAGGCCAAAAAAGGCTTTTTCTTAGTAAGGTTATACTCAAAGACTTAAAACCGGAAGACCAAACCCAAAAAAAAAGGACAAAAAGAAACAAAAATAAGCAAAAAAAGAAGGGGGCCCCATGGCTAAGTGGCTAAAATGGGGTGTGTGTTGTGGAACCACAACAAATAACCCTGACAATAGGAGGAATGACCAAGGCATTTATTTATCAGCAAATTACTTCTGAAAACTTGTATTGCAAAGAATGGGGACCAATAATGAAAAAATTCTTTCACCAACTCTCAAAGTTGAAGTCTCCTGTCGTTTCTTCCAGTGTGTGTACCTGTGTGTTCATTCCTTCGACCTTTTGTTGAATATAACTCAGAGAAATGTCATCCAAAACCAACCTTCACAATGTTGACAAGGGCTTCCCAGGAAGAGATATACTGCCATTCATGTGTCCATAGCCCCGACAAAGTTTCCCCCGAGTCCCAATCTAACCTTGCTCTACTACCAGCCAGATGTTTATAGCCCTGGTAGAGATTGTTAGAGTCACTCTTCTCTGTCTTCCAACAACATTTAAAGCTGAGGTATTTGGAGGATTCTTTCTTTGGAATTATTTCTTCTTTCTTGACTAGTGACTAGTTTGGGCCACTTGTGCTTCGAGTATGCTACCTTTTGAATGTCTTCATTTTAGTGCTTTTGATAAATCTAGGCAATGCTTAGACTATGCTACCTTGGTATAAGATTCTGATCACCGTAGAAACCATTGCTTTGAATGATTCATTTTCTTTCACATTCTTCTCCTTTTATCCTCTCTTTCCTTACTCTTTTTTTAGTCAGGTGGTGACGGAGAAGGGTTATGGGACTGGTGGGTACCCGAGTCAACACACTAGTGATGGATCCAACTAACAACCACACAAGAAACCAACGTTTCTAGTGCCATACTTTAATGTATTCTATGATTTAGGATGATTAGCATTGAACATCACCTTTATTGTCGATAAGAGGTATCACCATTTCTGATCACTGGGTATAGCTTCTTGCAAGATACATTTCCTTGGAGATTTTAACTAAGAAATACATCTTCCTCTCATCGAGGACTAGTTGGGATGAACCACTCATCAAGAAAAACCCCAACAAATATCCCCCCCTCAACATGACGAAGACCAAAAAGAGGAAAAAATGTGGAAGAAAGATGAAAGAACAAAGAAAACTAAAAAAACCAAACAACTAAAAAAAACTATAATACACGAGGAAAAGGTGTAACCCAATCCTCAGGAGCCAAAGTAATGCTTGAGAAACTAGCCATTGACTGACAATGGAACCATCTCCCCATCCAGGGTACTAATTCTAAATTTTTTTTCCCCAAGATTTCCGCTGTATGGTAGGAACCAATCCACAGTCACTCAAACTTGGTGTGGCTACCCAATTTTTCTCTTTCCTTATCCCACTTGACGATAAGGTCAGAAATCCTAAAAGATTTAATCGTAACTCTTTTATCAAACCAATGCTTGATAATAGCCTGACATTTTTCTACATGCTCAAGGGCCATATTTATCTTCTCTTCCAAATTTAGGAGGTTCATGAGTTGGATTTGCACCATGTCTTCACCTTCAATGTACTGATCCATGAATTTCAAAACTAGCACTTTCAGGTTCATTGGAAAAAAAGGTTGCAAACCATATACTAACTGGTAAGGGGACGTCTCCAAGGAATTTTTTATTTTGACTCTGTTGGTCCATAAAGTGTATTTTAGCTGTGTATTCTAATTCCTAGGATTATCATTAACAAGACGATTGATTATCGTTGTCAATTTTTTGTTCATAGACTCTGCCACACCATTTTCCTACAGGTAATAATTAGAAGAGAATTTTAAAATTACCTAATTTTTGAAATCCCATTGCGTGATTTCAGCAGAGGAGAATGAGGGTGTGTTATCATATACCAAATAAAATGAAATTCTAAACATGGTTATAATGCATTCCTCCAAAAATTTGGTTACCACCTTGGTAGTGGAGTTTTTCAATGCATGTGCTTCTATCCAGCGTGTGAAATAGTATGTGGTTGTCAGGATATACCTGTGACTTGTAGAGGATGGTGGGTTAATGGTACCAACAAAATCCAAGCCCCATTGGCCAAACAGATGTACCTCATATACCAGTTGCAAGGACATCACTAGGTTTCTTTCGCGGGTGGCACTAGTCTGGAAAGTATGTCAAGATCTCACATGTTCATTTTTGTCTCTGAATAGAGTCAACCAATAGTATCTGTAGACACCCTAAAATGGACAGGCTTGCAACTTTACATTAAAACCCTAATTTTCATCTATTAATTAATGGTTTTTTAATCATTAATTAATCATCTATTTTCTTCTAAATTCATCTTTCTCAAATCATCTAATCCAATTATCAACATTAATTAAATAATTAATTTTATTTAATTAATTAACATTTAAATGATTATTTACCAATATTTAATCAATTAAACTCAATTTCCTATAGTTTAAATCCAAATATTTAAACTTACTAATTTATT
>JAGRRI010033700.1:0-10293 GCA_018584345.1 Thuja plicata
ACCCATCCCAGTACTACTTTTGCAAATGAGGATGCAAGTAGAGTGGGTTTAACTATGGAGGAAACTCCGTAGTTAAGCACGCTCGAGCTGGAGTAGTACTGGGATGGGTGACCTCCCGGGAAGTCCCGGTGCTTCACCTGTGTGAGCATCACCTAGATCCAATGAGTGCTAAGTGTTCCATTCATTCTCATGAGAGATGGGTTCGTGTGAACCACTACTCATGAATCGTGGGTCAATGAGTTTGACTCAAAAAACTACACAGTTGAATCTTGATAGCAATATCACAAATTGCTAGGTAATTCTTACTACTAGCCCAAAAAAACTAAACTACTACTATTACTAGCCTACTAGGGCACTGGAAATGGACCAGTGCTATGATGGTATCGGTATAAAAAAGTGAAACTTTGTATGTCAAACTCAAGACTCAAAACACTAGGGGAGGGCCGTAGGGACTAGGGATCTTCATCTTCCCCTTTGTCTGAGTAGAATTTTTGAGAGAGGATAACCTCTGATAATTCATCAAGCCATGTTTATTCTAGCTCATCCAAGTCATCAAGGAAAAACCATTTATGGAGAAAATCCCTCCCAAGCTGCGCCCATTACCTGTGTCAGGTCAGTTGCTCTGTCTTAAGGTTCAATAGAAAGGGTTGTCGGGCCACATTTCTGTTGGGCTACAATATCTTGGGTATATCTCTTAGCCAAGGGATCCCCACCCCTAATTCCGTAAAAAAAGCAACATGGACATTGTCCTCTAGGAATTTCTCTTCAAAAATATTCCTCAGCAACCTCAACATTTCAACCTTCTATCCTCCAAGGTCGAGGAGAGACGAAAAAATCTAGGACATAATGTCTGTGTAGATGTGGTATCTATCAACATTCTCAAGGAACTCTCAACCCAATAACATCAAGACATAAACATTTATAAAAGTGCCACCACCAACCTCCCTACAAACCGAAGTGACGATTTCTTCTGAGACGTTCCCCAAAAAAGACTTATGCTCATCTGGGGATGTGCATCTCAAACGGATTGGAGTTTCCATCTTTAATTCTCGACAGCCCAAAGACCTAAAAACCTAAACCATAAAACCAGAGGTAGAATTTCAACCACCAACTCTGACTCTTAATCTACCAAAAGCAAATTAAAGAAGAAATAAGATATATTTTCTATAAATAGCCCTTGATTGATAGTGATACTTAGCAATTGATTATTCTTTGTTTAATCTTATTAAATCCATTGTCCTTAATCTTTAATGTAAATCTTTACCATAAATTCATTATGCGTGTGAGAGATTTAAATCCAGTGTTCTTAATCTTTCATATCTCCATGTAAATATTCCCCATAAATGCATGCATGTCAGAATTAGAAATTGATAATTTGGTAATATCGTCTATAAGAATTTGTACATCATTGATCTGTGTGTTGAGTGGATGACAGTTAAAGAATGTTTGTTGTCACTGACAAGGCATTTATTTCTTACCAAGTTACGAGTTACAAGTTTCACTATCCACCGTCCATATAAATAAATAACCAATTGTAATCAATGATAATGGTTACAGTGCAGGTTTTAAGGCTTGATACATGTCATCATTCCGGTGACTTCCTAGAGAACTTTGTTTCCTTCTAGAAATTGGGACCAAAATTAAACTTCATCCATTGATCTAGGATCATTAAATGGTCTCAAATAATATATTTAACATTATAAAATGATGTATGTTAGGTTATGTGTCCATGTGTGAACAATGATGTGACTAGATGTGCTTATCAATACCAATGTGTTGAGTTTGCAAACAACTTAGCAACAAATAAAGGTGATATCCGTTGGATGTGATATTGTATTAATTACATCTCTAATAAATTTCCATTTGGCATTGGCCCACATGACGAGTCCCATCCTTTGAAATCACCAATAAAATATTTATTTTTTCCATAATTAATGAAAGATTATCCAATAAAATAGATAAAATTTGCCAGTACAATTATTTTTTTCCCCTTCAAAATAAAATCATTCGCCTCACACAATATATATATTTCCCCTACATTAAAGTATTATTAGCCAAAATTTTATGGACTTTTCATACAATAGGGAAAAAATTACAATGACAAACTATATTATTTTCCTAATTTGGAAAAAAATTTGCCTTCATTAAGAAAATTTCCCCCTAATATAATGTAGGATTCGCCGGGATTTTACACTTTTTCCTAGGATGGGGTTTCTTAAAGTTATCCCTGCATAGGATAATTGATTGACGCTTGATGATCAACTTGATGATTTTACTAGTGATATATGTTTGACTTTAAAATAGGTTTCCTATTAGAAACTAAACATGAGAGGTTAGTTTCCTCCTCCTTTCAAGATGATTTCTGAGCAGTCATAGGCTGATAGATGTATTTATTATGACCATGTACATGGATGGAAAAATGCAACTGGATGTATACAAGGATGAAAAAAATACAAAGGCAATGCTTGATAGATAAAGGATCTCAACTTGAAGAAAGTAGCACCTATTTACTAGGTTTTTACTACATGAATTTATTAAAAATAATTAATTTGATTTTTCCTTTCTTTTATTCTTTGTCTCTCTCCTTTTTTTTTCTATTATCAAGGTGCATGTTTGCCAGGTTTTCACCAAGACAATGTTTTCTTTTTCTTTTTCTATTATCAAGGTGTTTGTTTGCTAGGTTTTCACCAAGATAATGATTTTTTACAGGACTTTTTTCTATTGTTTTTTCTTTGGGATCCATATTTATTGTTTTTGATTTTTTTAGGTTCACTTTTTGTTGTACAAACTAATACTCTTTTATCTAATATTATTTCAAATGATTAGGTTTAGAACCTCTTAAGATGGATGTTATTTATAGGTTCTTCATATTATTCTCCCTAACATGTGCCTAACTTATAAGTTCTTGTTCCATAGGGTGATGTGATGACAAAGGGTCCAAGCCAATTTTCTTTAAATTTTCTTTTCTTTTCGCTTTCTTGTTGATTCTTTGGGTTTTTTCTTAGAACTAGGTCACCGACATGAAACTCTCTAGGTTTGATGTTTTTATTTTATTTTCTAGACATCCTCTTTTGATCTACTTTTAGGTGATCATATTCTTGGTTTTGATGTTCCTCAAGTAATTCTAATTCTTTCAACCTAGAAACTCTATAATCTTCATCCGTAAATATGCCATGTAAGGAAAATCTAAGTGATGGTATTTCTACCTCCAAAGATAAAATTTCTTCAGCACCATATACTAATGAAAAAGGTGTATCTCTTGTAGGTGTTCTGATGCTAGTTCTATAAGCCCATAATGTTGGATCTAACTGGATATGACAACCTCAACTTGATTCATCAACCATATTTTCAAGAATTTTTAGGATGTTTTTATTTGAAGCTTCTTCTTGTCCATTCCCTTGTGGGTAATAAATTAAAGAGAAATTTTGAATAATATAAAATTTCTCACATAACTCTTTTAAATCCTTGTTCTTGACTTGTATCCCATTCTCTATTATAATGGTATGTAGAATACCATATCTACAAATTATGTAATTCAAGATAAACATTGATATTTGTTTTCCCGTGGCAGTTGATAAAGGTACAACTTCAACCCATTTGGTAAAATGTTATGTTTTGATAATGATGTATTTGTGACCATTTGAGGAAGGAGGATATATCACTCCAATAAAATCAAAAACCCATTCATAAAAGGGCCAAGGTGTAGTTAATGTATATAATTCTTGTGTTGGCACGTGTGTCAGGTTCCCATGAAATTGACACTTTTGGAAAATCTTCACAAACTGACATAGATATTTTTCCTTTGTTGTCCAATAGTACCCCATCCTAATGAGTTTCTTAGCTAATGTAAACTTGTTAACCAATTGATTATAATGGTGATGAAGACCAAGTTCAGAAGAATACAAGAAAGTATAATGGTTAGATCAGTTGTTATTTTTTCATATATGTCAAGCAATTAATTTATGTTTTATATTAAGTTTCCATATCAATCAAAGAGGAACTTAATTGGGCAGATAATAAAGATCAGACAAAGATGAGGAACTATTGGTATAATTGTTTTTACTTAAAATTTGATGTTGTTAAGCCGGTAAAGAAGAGAGGTGAAATTGGTAAAGGGAACAAGCCTAATTACTGAGCTAGGAAGTGTTAGTCGGTCGAGTAAAGAAAAGACAGTCACCAAGAAAATTTGACAACTGAGCAAGGTTAGTTACCGAGAAAGGTTGCTAACTGAGAAAAGTCAGACACTTAGTGAACATAGTCACCAGAGCCACTGAGCATGGAACAAAGTTTGAACAGAGATTGGGTTCAAGGATCAAAATGAATTTAATGCGAAGACACAAAGATCAAGAAGATGCTAAGGATGAAGGCAAATTTTGTTGCAAGATCTACGGTCATGAAAAGTCAAGTTCAAAATTTGAGATGAAGATTAAGTGGCAAAAACAAAGTTGTAAGTTCCAAGAAAAGTGAAAGTCATGAAGCAAGGTTAACCGCCTGACCGAGTTGAAGATACATTGAATCATTTCATTTGAGATGATCCAACAGCTGAGTGCAATTGAAGCGAAACCTAATCAATAGGATTAAGAGGAAAAACAAAGGCCCATATATTGATGGGTATGTATGTTTATACAGAGATGCTAGCAAATTGAGTAGTTAAAGAGCTACCAAGCAGAGTCGTGAAAGAGTTGGATAACTAGTCCAGAGGAGAAACTAATGATTTTTTGATGCTTTAAATTTCAAATAGAGAACAAGGGATATGATCAAGAAAAGGATAGTTGTAGAATCATAGGTCAAATTAGTACACTATTATTTACTAATATTTTTAATAGAAAATCTCTTAACCGAGTGGACCTAACAAGTCTTTTTGTAAATTCTTTTGAAAGGTAACATTCTAGGATGAATTTTTAAGCCCTCTGACCAGGACACTCCTAACAGGGTGAAGATATTAATAGATCTGACATAAATCCCCTAATAGGGTCACATCTAACTAATGTACATTGTAATGTTTAACCAGATTGGCTCTTAATCGAGCATACTTTAGAAGAGTATTTCTTTTAGTGGGTGACAATTCTAACAGAGGTTTTCCCAAATTGGGTTTCCTCGTTAAATCTGGTGTTACATGTGTTGCTTGATAACTGTGAATGTTATTTTCTTATATTACATGTTGTTTATCAATTTTGTGAAGTGTTTACAAGTTTTGGTTGCTGATATTATTTGAATCACCGAGTTGAATCAGACGTTTAGTTTTAAAGTGTTAAGTTTCAATATTTTTTGATTCACTCCCCTTTCAGTAAACCATAACTAGTAGGGTAAACCAAAAAAAAACACTTGAGTGTGACCCACAAATACCCTCATGAACATCTTGCAAGGCTATTTTAGATTTACCCCCTCTAAACATCTAAGAAATGTCCTATCAAGACCTTTACGATACAATGTGTCAGATATTAAGACGTAATGTGATTCTTGGCATATGAAGTTTCTCTTTTCATTTTGGGATTATTTCAAAGGTAAGGTGTTGACTTGTAGGCAAGTGTAGATAGGAACATACCATGGGGAATCAAAACCAATAAGTAGACATATAATTTGAGATTTTTGGATGGTCATAGGTTTTATCAATTCTTCCACCAATAAATCATATCTTTCATTCTGATCAAGTACTTGTAGAAGTGCAGCCAATGTTTCCATTGTGTCTGTTGCTTTGTTCTCCACTCTTGGGATTTGTTGAAAGGTGATCATCACAAAAATCTTCTTAAGATCATCCACCATCCTCTTATAAGGCATCAATTTGTCACCTTTGGTTTGATACTCATCATTTATTTGATTAATGACTAATTGTGAATATCCATAGATTTGCAACTTTATGATTCTCCATTCTAAAGCCTTCTTTATCCCGATCACGAGTGCTTCATATTCATCTATGTTATTGAAATTTTTTTTATAGTACTTTGGTATAGTATAACCTTGAGGTGTGATGAAGAGAATCCCTACACCCAAGCCATGTTGAGTATATGACCTATCAAAATAGAGATTCCATGTTTGAGGGACAATTGTAAGAATTTTTGCATCTAGAAATTCTATTTGCAATGGTGTATCACTAGATATAGGTTCCTCTGCAAGTTGATATGCTATAACTTAGCCTTTTATTTCTCTTCCGTCCACATACTCTATATCAAATTCACTTAGAACCATAACCCATTTGGATAACCTTCATGTTAAATTTTATTTACTAAGAAGATATTTTAAAGGATCTATCTTAGCATTTAATTTGACGTTATTTGATAACATATAATGTCGTAGTTTTTGGGAAGCAAAAACCATTGCTAGACATGCTCTTTCTATGAATGTTTAGTTAAGTTCGTACTTAACCAAAGTCATGTTGATGTAGTAAATAGCCTTGTCTTTTCCTTGCTCATTTTCTTGGGCTAACAAGGCTCCTAATAAAATATTTGTTGTTGAAATGTAGAGTATCAAAATTTTTTCGGTGTTGGAGCCATTAGTATTAGATGAATGATCAAATATTTCTTGAGTAGATTAAAGGCTTCATCACACTTGGAATACCACTTATAGGTAATGTCTTTATGTAGCAATTGAGTCAAAGAGTGAAATTTTTA
This sequence comes from Thuja plicata, assembly GCA_018584345.1. NCBI lineage: Eukaryota > Viridiplantae > Streptophyta > Pinopsida > Cupressales > Cupressaceae > Thuja > Thuja plicata. The sequence goes on from JAGRRI010033700.1 coordinate 6,609, forward strand.
TGCCAATTGAGATATAAACTTTCTAATTGCTTCGAGTCTTCCTTGTAATGATCTCAATTGACTTATATTTCTTGGAGGCCCCATTTCCATAATGGTCTTTACTTTCATTGGATCAACTTCAATTAATTTTTATGATACAATATATCGAAGAAGTTTTCCCGGTTTCACCTCAAATGAACACTTCTTTGGGTTTAGCCTAACCATGATTTTTTGAAGCCTTGTGAATATTTTATACAAGATTGGTAGATGTTCTTCTATTGTATATGATTTTTCTAAAATATCATTTACATAATATTTCATAAAAGTATGCATCATGTCATGGAAAATTATAGTCATGTCTCTTTGATAAGTGGCACATCATTTTTTAGACCAAAGGGCATCACATTCCAACAAAATATACCCCTAGCACATGTGAAGGTTGTTTTATCCTGATCCTCTGGTGTAATTTTGATTTGGTTATATCCAAAAAAATCATCCATTAATGAGAACATAGAATGTCTCACTATAAGATCAACAATGGTGTCAATGCTTGGAAGAGGGAAGTCATCTTTGGGACATACTTTATTTAGGTATTTGAAATTTGTGAAAACCCTTATACTTTTATCAGATTTAGAAATCACTACAATATTTAAGATCCATTTGGCATATGCAATGGGTTGAATGAAACCGGTGTCCAAGAGTTTCTTCAATTCTACTTTGACTAACGAGGCTACATGTGGGTTCATTTTCCTAAACTTTCTTTTCATGGGCTTAACTCCTAGAGATATGTTGAGATGGTGCATTATCAAGTTCATATCTAACCCTGTCATATTAGCATATGACCATGAAAATTTTATTATCCTTTCTTTGAATAATTCCACAAACTGTTGTCTTTTTTCTTTAGATAAAGATGCTGCTAAATTGATAATAATCGGCTCTTACTTTGTTCCAATGTTCACTTTTTTTTGTCGGTTCAATCAAGCTAGATGACCTTTTTCATAATGTTCAGGTAAAGTATCAATTTTCTCATCCTTAGGTGCCTAAATGGGTTTTCACCTTCAGATTTGACTTTTATTTTTACTTTTTCTTGATCTAGCACTGCCACATGGTGGTTTTCACCACTAGATCTTTAATTTTTTCTATTTTTTTTATTTTTTTGACTAAGAAATTTGATACCTCCCCCTTTTTATATCTCTTGATATGGTTCATTGGTGGAAGAAGGTTCAACCACATTAAGGTATAAGGCAATAGAATGGTCATTTTGAAAGGTGTCTAGTTTATTTGGCTCAGATAATACCAAATCAATGATTTTAGGATGTATCAGGGGTAAAGGATCATTGGGTGGGTTTAGGTCTATTGGATTTAAGTTCCTAAACTTATTATAGTTTGACTCATACATTGTATCTTCTAGGTTTATGATATGAGATTTCTCAAGATTATCCATAAGGGTTAGATCTAGTTCTTCCTCACTATAGTAATCTTGAATGTATATCTAACTCTCATGAGGCACACCCTGAACTTTGTCACTCTTGGAGTGAAGGTACATATGACTCTCCTAGCCATTCATAAATTAAGCTTTGTACTTACATAGGTGTAGGTTTATGGGCATGAATGACATCAAGTTCTTTATCATGGCAAGACTTTTTAGAGAATGAATCCATGTAGACGTCCAAAAATATTAATTTAATTATTAATTACCTTATATTCAGCTAACTATTTAATTTAGTCAATTAAATAGTTTCATCCCTAGTATTTACATACAATCTAAATACTATCCTAATCTATTTTATTTAAATACATTTCCTCAGAATCCCCCCTATAATAAATTTATAATTATTAAAATCCTTCATATTCCTAATTCCTCTAAACCAAGATTAATTCAAATATAATTTGAACAATTAATCTAAGCCTATCCTAAAGACCTATTAATCTAATCTAGAAGCCTATCCTAAGCCTACTCTACTCCTACCCTACCCTACCTAGTGCTCTTAATAAAACCTACTCTCCTACTTAAGCACACAATAATCACACTTAAGGTGTGATTCTTAACCTTTTTAGCACTAATGTAGTGCTCACACATGTGTGAGAAACTCCTCCCAAGAGATCCACCCAACTCTCTTAATGGCTCTTACAACCTTGTCCCCCACTCCTTTCTCCAAGGTTGCTCACACATGTGTGAGCAACCTTGAAGCTCACAAAGCATTTAATGCTCAAGTTTACCTCTCCTCTAAGCCTATGTGTCCCTTATGTGAATCCTATGTGGATTCCACATAGGTTCCACTTCATCCAAGCCCTCTTTCTTGCCCTAAAAATCTATAAATAGAGGACCTTGCCTCTTGCATTTCATCTCTCAATTGTGCATTGTTATTATGTTAGAATTACTTTAGATTTTCATTGCTAGTTTCATGTTTTCATGCTTAAATCACTTAGAAATTATATGCTAGGATCAATTCAGTAAATGAATCATATTTTCATTCTTGTATTGCATCTCATCTTTAGTCTTAGATATCATCTTGAGGAGAATTTGACACTAGTTCTTCATACTAGCTCTTGAATCTCTCTTCTTGCCCATCAATCTTGCATTCATAGTTGCATTACATTGGGGTTTTGATCCATTGTGTGTCTACAGAGTACACCCACATCCATTCTTAGATAAAATCCAAACAAGTAATAGGGTACAACACTTGTTTAAGCTCAATCTAATGTTACTTGGAGTTTCTTTGTTCCTTTAATGTTCTTTCATGGCTTAAAATGATTTCATGTGCTAACCCACTAATGTTTCATGTTTGAGCTTGTTTGTAATAGGTTTTGAGGTCTAATATTTCCTTGTACACATTCTGGCACACCCAGTGGGACCCATGTCCCTAAGACATTCTTAAAAGTCCTTATTTTCTTCCAAAATCTCGTCAAACTCACGGATCAGTGTCTACGCTTTTTCATGCAAAGGTGTATGCGCAAATGTCAATTCTGTCTGAACCGTCATTCAACCTCTACACTAAACCAGCATCTCTGACTGTGAATTGATGTCTAGACCTCCATTTTCCAAACTTGTTGTCTAACTAGTTGTCTTGCAAGGTTTTTTATTGTTTTTTTTGCTATTTTTAAATGATTTAGCATTCTGTTTTCTATAAGAAACTATTTTTGCAAGGGGTTGTAATGCTAAATTTTTATAAATTCACTATAAGGGAAATAAAAAATATTTTTTCTAGTTTCTAAGGGTTTTGGCAGTCTTAAAATAGGTCTTTTAGCAGATTTGGGTGAAAAAGGACAAGTTGTTTGCTCACTTTTTATGAATTTTTGGATCTTGCATGTGCAGTAGCGTCTGTGCATACATCGGTTCAGGATTCAAAATTTGTGCATACATCGATTCAAAAAAATCACCATTTTGCATCTCTACTCTTTGAATTGGCATCTCCTCTTGGTATAAACATTTGGCTATTTTATGTTTTCTCTAATTCTGTCATTTTTTGCACAGTTTATAGGACCAACATCTCTTCCTGCAACCGGCGTTTGCACCTAGAAATAATTATTTTTGTGGTTACTAATGATGTTCTTTAGTGATATTTCTTAATTAGAGGTTCATGTCAAAGACCACAAACATAAAAGACTACTAATCAATCCTTTTTGCAGCCCGCTTGCCAAAGAAAATTGATCAAAACTACTCACATTGTCTTGCAGGTTGCCTCAATCAAATCAACCAAATGAT